>ML776968.1:965792-984231 GCA_009831015.1 Picea engelmannii | reverse complement strand
GCATAAAACTCCTAAATCTGAGATGTCATGTTTGATGCATTTGCACCAAAACTTGTTAAGGTGGTCTTTAGCAGATAATTTTCCTTCACCATCAAAGGTGAGTTTGGACAAGCATGAGACTGTCTCGTTGGGAACATCGGGTAGTGAGAAGTTGAAAGAATGTTCCAACATAGTGATTTGGGGAGCCATGAGGGTAATTGAATACATTAAAAATAAAGGCTCTTACAAGGCCAGCTTGTCAGTTGGCCCTCCTTCTAGCGCCATTTGTTGATGGGAGAAATTGATCGTCCGTCAACTGGGAGAGTGGAACCGGTCCGAGGTTGTCTAAATAACCCAAGTCGTTTGGAATGGACCACCCTGACGAGTTTAACGGCTCCGTTGGCCACTCTAAGGTCTCGTATGGAAACCAAAGAGAAAGGATCTGAGCTAAGAAATCTTACTAAACTAACTTAAACAAACTAAACTATAACTACACTAATCTAACTATATAAACTACTAACTATTATATATACAAGGTACTAATTATGATTATAATAACTCAAATCAACTGCCTAATTATCAGCTGCAATATTTCTTATTCACAAATGTGTACTATGGATAGCCTATAGATTTGATTAAAACCTGCAAAAATCATGTGTTTTCTCTGCCCTAAGACAGCCAAGAATCTCTTTTTTATCTTTTATGTTTTATGAAAAGGAAATAAAAACTATTGAAATTAAACGATCTAATCTATATTACCGAAATTAAACAATCTAATATAAATCTAATTAAGATTATATCTACATTAAACTACTTAATGAAACAGTAAACAACTAACTAATTGACCTGGAAACGCTCCAAGTCTGCCCTGTGTAAGATGGCTTCTTAAGCTGGTCGGAGGAAGAAATTCACACCGTTTAGTCCTTAAGCTTCTCGTAAACGATCAGCTATGCTGCTTCTTGAAGTGTTTTACAGGACAAACAAGACATAAAAGAAATCATAACAGTTTTCTGATTATAAACTCCTGCAAAAGGGAAACCTATTATGCAGCAAACTCATATATAATAATCCAATCTATGAAGAAGACAAAGCTATCATTCATAAAATGAATCAACAACTGTTATGTCCTTGATTTCTTTGGAAGCAACAAGATATGTATAACAGTAAAGAAGTTATATCACTTGCATTTGATTTAGATAGCAAAGTAATACTAAACCATAAACAGAATGATATACAAAACTTGGGACAAAGTGTCGATATATTGAAAAGCAAAATCTATAACAACACATCAATTCTGCTCCAGTTTGAATCAAGATTACATATCCTTGTTCTCCCACAACTGAGGATGATCTTATTACAAAAATGAACAACATTTATAAGATTTTCCACAAGGTAAAACCATCCTTGTGGAAGTTAAAACTGTTTTACAAAAATCTGGGAAGATATCTCCCAAAACTGACTAAAGCTAACAACCCATAACAAGACTGTATCACTAAAACATCTCTCAAACAGCCACAGCTTGCCCATTGGTCATTGAAATTCGCAAGTACCTGAACAAGGACAAAAATGGACAAGTTTAAATGATATTTTAGTTGCAAAATAATCAAAAAAATCAACTTTTATGACTACATAACAGAACCAAACGATTATGTAGCTAATCTAATTTTAGAACAAAACTCTTTTAATCCAAATCTAACAGAAATATATTCAAATAAATATTTGATTACTAATTAAAACAAAACAAAATATTTAAATCACAACAAACCAAAACTACTATGCTAATTTAGAACAAACTAAATCCTAATTGAATCTATTTYAATCAAAACAAAAATCAAATAAATCTTTGGTATGAATGCAACAAAATCCATCTAGAATTGAGTGTAGGGAAAAGATGAAAAATCTTGCCACCAGATCCAAAGCATACACCAGCAGCTTCAGCATTGGCAAAATGGTTATCATAAAATGTTCCTTGATATTGAATGGCCCTTGAGATAGGCTTCTCAACATTTTCCAAATTCCATGATTTTTCACTGCATTTCTCATGTTTATCAGTGAAATTGGATTATGCACATTTAGCATTATGCTTTTCCAGCGACTGTTGTAAGGTTGACAACTTTTCTTCACCGTGTCTCTTTTCTTTTGTATGCTTAGCTTTGATAATTGGCAYTGGCTCCTTTAACTGTGCACAACAGTTCGATTTTCCCCTATTTGTCTCATGGTCACTATAAGCACCAGCTTCTTTAAATTCATCTTGAGCTGTGCTCTGGCCATCTGACATACTTGATTTATAATCCTCAGAAAATACATAATGTGTCTAGCACTATCTACGTCTTGGAGCCCCAACAGTTATGTCATGTTTCCTGTTTTCTTGATTGCCTTTTCTCATCATTGCTACAAACTCATCATAGTCAATTCGTCCATCATTGTTCATGTCCACCTCATCAATTATATCCTCAATAGTTTCTTAATCACCCATTCCATAGTTTTACAGTGCTAGCTCTAATTCCTACTTTGTAATGTACCCGCTGTTGTCCTTATCAAAATACTGAAAGGCAGTATAAAGATGATCTTCCCTGTCCATTCTGTTCATGTGCATTGTAGCGGTGATAAACTCAAGGTAATCAATTGTCCCATCCCATCTACATCTGCAGCATCCATCAATTGCCTAACTTCTGACTCAGAGTTTTTAGACCCAAATCTTGCAAGGCCATTCTTCAGTTCTTCAAATGTGACTGTCCCACTGTTATCAATGTCTTTGAATATATCACCCGATTTGTAGAAGACCGAAAAGCCAAAATCAGTGGCCTTCAAGGGTGAATCTTCATCCTTGCTGAGAATTAAACAGTTAACAGACATGACCAACAATAATAATCATACCCATCAACAACAATTGTAATCATAACTGGATAACAATCAAATCGAATCATGATTAAGTCAAATATAGGAACAAATCAAATTGTAAATCGAATTAAAATGTGTTTCTATTCAAGGCCAGTCCATATATATAATGCATGCAGAGAAAATCAATGCTGGAGATAGAGCTATTCAAAACGAATCCCAATTTGTTATATAAACAGGCGATTATTTACAAAATGAAATGATATCAAATTTTCCGTACCTGTGTGACGATTGATCAAGGGTTTCAATAAAAATTTGAAGCACAAGGTTGGACAGACATAATGGATTTGAAACACAGGTCTGGAGAAGTGATGAGCACTCTGGAAAATGCTCAAAAACGCATGTTTCAGACACTGAAATATTGACCTAGAAAACGAGAGCTAGATCTCTATATCCACTCAATTTCTAAGGAAACTGTTTGCATTGAGGGTAAAAGAGCTAAAAACGGTTCTGGGTTTTCAACCGTTCGATCTGATTCTACACCGTTTTCCCAGAATTGCTCACGCAAAAATGTGACTCTGGGGGAAATTACGGGGTAGTCTTCTCTGATAATAATGAAACCAAAACTAACTCTGAACACCAGGGGGTTTGAATTCACCCTACAGGAGCTAGGAGAGAACACACAATGAGCCGGGCTAAAGGGCAAGGGTTTGAACGGAGTGGGCTCAGAGATTTTCCCAAGAATCAACAGAGGTAACTCGGCAAGGATGCAGGCATCAATGCACAATGTGCAAGGGTTGTAGAGGTTATCTCTGGCCATGCCAGTTTACTGTTCTACCCATTAAAGCATAGTTCAACCATTAAGCCATGTGCACAAACAATGAAATTGAATAGATATGTGCCTACCAATGTGCGCATAAATCAATCAATTTGAAAATAAAATCAAATAATCAACCATGCGCCAATGTCTTGTAACAACTCATATAAGTATTTTAGCCAAGGTGCCAAAGAGTCTTCAACATGCCAATAGTTATAAAGACATTATCATGGTGATTATATCAAAAGTCATATGTGAAAGATTTAACCATAACGCCTATGCATTGTTGTGAAACCAATGGTTAAGTAGGCCAAATAAGAAACATGTAAATCCAAATACCAATGCATTACACACTTAATGAAGCCAAGTCATACCATAAATATGAAGCATGAGTATTGCTCAAAGAATCTTTCCAGTTGTAAAATGATTAGTGAGATGTAAGCGCAAAGGGCATATCAATCAGAAGGATGACAACAGTTCAAACAATGATTCTAATGTGACTTTGAAGGACTAAGTTTTTCATGCTTACAATCGTGAAAACAAAACGAAGATAGGCGTGCAAAAAGGCGCAAAGAATAAAAGTATTGTTCATTTGAAAATTGCGATGAAAAATCAATGTTTGTGAAACATTGGTGTAGGCAGCTTATAGGACAATATAAAAAATTGAATTGGCTTCCAACAGGCAGATAACGCCTGCAGTAAGGAGTTCCTGGACCATTTTCTCAATTTCATTTTTTTGTGAAAAGGGGTGGTGATATGGACGAATATTGGGAGGAAGGCTTCTGGGTACAAGGGGAATGGAATGATCATGAACATCGTGGAAATGAGGGAGTCCTTGTGAGTGGAAAATACCATTTGGTGTTTAGAAAGGAGGGCTTGGAGGTCTTCCAGCACCAGGGGTGTCTCTATTGCTTGTATGGCATGTAATTGGGCAATGACACCAGAATGACCTTTTTTGAGTAGATTTTCCATACGATGGGAACTAATGACCTCAGGTGAACCAGATGTGATGCCTTGGAATTTATATTGGTGGCCTTCATGGTCGAATTGCATGGCTAATGCCTTAAAACCCATGAAAATGGGACCCAAAGTCCTTAGCCAGTCTGCACCCAACACAATGTCACAACCGCCCATGTCGATAGCAAACATATGGGATTTTAGGTGGTAGTCACTGATTTGGAGAAGCACATTTTCACAGCGCCTTCCACATTTCATGGAACCACCACTGGAAATCATGATTTGGAAATTGTTGACAGCATGGATGTAGCAATGAGTTTCTTGGGCAATGCGGCGATGAATAAAATTATGGGTGCTTCCACTATCAACCAGAATGATGACCTTCTAATGCTTGATGTAATCGATTAACTTGAGGGTTTGGGGGGCGGAGAAGCCAGTGAGAGCATTGAGGGAAATGATCGGTTCCACTTCAGGAGGGTCTAAGGGAGGGGTTATGTCAGTGATTTTAGGTGACTCAGGCACAAGGGGAGTTTCAACATCCTCTTCCGAAATATCCTAAGAGATGGCCATAAAAATCTTTTGTTCCTTACACTTGTGGCCTGGGAAATATTTTTCATCACAATTATAACAAAGGCCTTTGAGTTGGTGTTCAGCCATTTTAGCCCTGGTCAATTTTTGGATCTTTAATGGGGCTGAGTGAGTAGTGGGATTTACGGTTTTAGGGTGAGGGATAAAGGAGGGTTTACGATTTTGAGAGGATACAATTTGTTGTGCTTCTTTAGCTTTTTTAGTAGCCTCAACCCAACTCGAAGGTCGAGCCATGAGGACATGGGACTGAATCTCCTCCTTGAGGCCACTGATAAAACACTCTCGAAAGAAAGCATCATTCATGCCCTCTGTTCTAAAAGCCAGGTGCTCAAAGGCAGCTATGAAGTCTTCTACTATTCCTAATTGTTTCAACTTTTTCAAATGGCCCAAATGGTTGGTGTTAGTGTCAAAGCGTTCATAAAGCTCAGTAACAAATTGGGTCCAAGCAATATACCCTTGACGGGAATTTTTTCTCCATTTCCACCATTGCCAACGTTCTTGATCTAGATGGAGAACACCATACCAAAGTTTGGACAAGTCATCTGTAATGTCATATAAAGAGAAATAATGTTCCATTTGGGTGACCCAACCAGTGGGGTCTGAGCCATCAAATTTGGTCACATCCACCCGCAAAAGGCGTAGGTCGTGTTGAAAGTGATGGGTCTAAAAGGTATGGGAATGGGAGGAATGTTCACCTTCAGCCTTTGGAGGTGAATTAGAGAAAAGGTCATCTGTAGGGATCTTCAGTTTGGTGCAGAGTGATGCAAAGACAGATTCAAGTTGGGTGGTCAGTTCTTGTTTGACTTCCTCCATTGAGGACTGCATGGTTGTATTTATGGTTGTATTGATGGATGAATTTATGGAGGCAACAATAGCACTGAGTTGTTTCACTTCTTTTTGGGTCTCGAGGAAACCAGATTGCAAGGTGTTGAAGCGAGCTTCGAGGTCTTGGATACAAGTATGGGCCATGAGGATGGGTGAAATGAAAAGGGGCAGGTGGGGTCAAAAATTTTGTCGAGAAATGATATGGATGAATGTGATAAGGGAGAAGAGATGAATCCAATGGAATAGGTCCCAAATAATGGTGAAAATTTATACTCCAGTCTTAACCAGAAAGAAATGTGTATTTACTTGGAAACCCAAACACATTTGCGTGGCAATAGATCTTGTCTTTTTTAATTTGTTTATGTTTTTGTCCCCCAAATTTTAGGTATTCAAGGGTTCTACAGACAAGGGTCTGCCCCGTGCTATAGCTCTCTGATATACGTGCGAGGTCCAACAGTAGTACTCGGCCCAATATCTCAAGGCACTAACTAAGGAGGATAGACCATACCCTTAGCCGTACTACCCGACTACCTAGGTACTAGAGAGTATCTTCCTGAGTGTTGTTCTCGGTGGCACCATAGCAGTTAGGCGGACGATCGGTTTATCTAAAGAGGGCTTAAGGAAATCTAGGCCGATCCATACACAGGTGTTCTTTGATGTGCTACCACTCGAAGGGGTACCAATAGGGGTTACAAGGGTGGCCAACAGATGTGCGCCTAAGAACCACTTGTATTTCCTACGTGTATGAATCCCTCAACCATGGGTTTATGCACGTAATGACATATCTCTGTGGCTTAAAGACACCAAAATACGTCTCTACCCTGAAGAAAAAAAATTCCCACAATTTCTGCCAAGGAAAGTGCTCTGATATCACTTGTAATATACCAGATATAAAAAGTATGCAGAACAGAAATAAAATGCTAGAAATGGCAGAATAATAGTAATATAACTAGCATAATATCCACAATAACATAGAAATGATATAAGAACAACAACAGAAATAACACTTTGATTCAGGAAGCAATGTTCACGGGCCTCTTCGAGGGGGCAACCTCCAGTCAAGCAGTGCTCTGTTACAATAATCTCCAAGCTAGGGTTTTCATATCCTCGACCCTTATTTATACTAAATATGTCTATCAAGAGAAGCATCTAGAGGAAGATCCTTCTAGAAGTGGAAGCTTCTATTAGGTCTTCTTACATCCATTTTATTCTATTTTATTGAAAGGCCTTATTAATATTGACCTTTATTACATCCGAATATATTGATCTACCTATGTGCAGGTTAGGACCCTAACAACCATGGTTGATCTCACGATCCAATGCTTGATACCTGCAACTTGTTCTCAAAAACCAAGATACTACAAGCATATGGAAATTGTATAAAATGTGAGTATATAAACTAGCATAATCCACTAACATGTATAACAAATATTCCCATGGAAAGTAATACAAGTATTTGCAACATATAATTGGACGAGAAAAGAGTATTTCTATTAATGTAATTAGAAGAAGTACATAGGTGACAAACTTCTCTAACGACACATATCGAAGCCAATAAACCAAGTCCCCCCACCTAGGCCTTCACCACTTCAATCCTCCACAAAGGCAAGCTCATAAGTAGTAGGATTAATTGAGTTTCTCCTTCTAAATATAAGAAGAGCTTGGGGGATGAACACAAAAGAAGTTCAGACTTTCAAGGATAAAGGGATACAGACTCAAAATGAAGTGAAATTTCTCCAGAGTGTCTTTGCTATCAATCACGAATGAATTAAATGCTTGTATATGGCTCAATTTATAGCCTCCAAATAGACTTGAAGGGTCGGCTCGAAGTGTTTCCAATAAATGGAAGTTCAAGGATCATAGATCTCATGACATGGCATGAAAACCTAACATATTTTTTAATTTCTTAGCACAAAACCCGGTGTATGCAGGTTTTAATGGAGCAACCTGCATATACGCAAGTTGTCTAACTATTTCCTGCGTATATGTGAAAATTTTTGAATTTTTGACTTTAGAATGAGCAAAAGAGAAATTTGAGTCTGCGGAGGGAAAGGGAATGCCATCAAAGAAATATGCATGGAATGTGGCAAAAATTTCAATAACAAGGCTACAAAAGTGCCAAAGAGGGCCATTGCCCATTTCTGCTCGGATTTGTTAGAAAATGCAAATCAATGGTTTTTAAAGATTTCAGTCCATATTATTGGCAGAGGTCTAGATTTAGATGAAATTCCTAGAGATAGTCTAGAAAAAAGGCATGGAAATAACCCATGAAGTAATTGAATAAATACAAAAGGGTTTGGAATGGGGATGCTAAAACAGGGGAAAATCCACTATTTTGGGCCACTTTTGGGGGATTTTTGGAATTTTTCAAAGGAGGAAAAGTGTCTCCATATGACAAATATGGAAAAATTTATTAACTCAACATTTTGTGTACTCACCAAGCCAGACAAATTTTGTTTAGTGAAATTTTTCCAGAAGTGCATCATTTGGTAGATAGCTTGTTTGGATAAGAATTCTAAGTCTGGGAAAAAGGGGTGAAAAGGAACAAAGTTGTCATTTCCAGATTACTTTAGTTTTTTACTAGAGCATCAAAATGAAATCTAAGAGTTGTTATGAGTTCCCTATCATAATTTTTATTTATGTCCTTTGCAAAATGTTTCTCCAATTCTTAACATATTTACTTCTACAAGTGGAAGAATTTGTCTCTGAGAATATTCACCAATCTAATGAAGAATGTATAAAAAGGGTCAAATTAGTAATATTCCAATGGTCATAACGTTTTTCTCACAACTTAGAATTGAGAAAGAAAGAAGTCATTGAAAATCTCTTGGATGGGAGAATCCATTTGTAAACCCATAAACTTTATTCGGGAAGCATATGTTACATTCAAAGAAAAAAAGGATGATTGGTGGCATTAGAGAGCAGAAAACTTTATGTGTTCTTTTACAAAAAATTGTATGTATATATTTTTTTCTAACAAAAAATTATTTGCATGCACATTTTCTTGCAAAATTTAGAAGTAAAGGGGGACATTTTTGTCCCTATGTGAGAACCACAACCATGGAAGATGTCCAAGGGTCCTACAACCATGGAGAGAAATTTAGAGGGCTACATATCAACATGGGAAATGTTGAGACAAAATATAATGGAAGAAGAGAGAGGGAGGAGTCGGTAAATATGAGAAGCCTACAGAGAAAAGTGCATAGTTATAGGGTAGATAATGAGAAGATTATGAAGGTTCGGGAAGAGATACTTCAAATTCTAAACATGTTGCATAGGCAAGCTAATAAAGATTCTAGCACAAAGAAATCAGCTATTGTTAGGCAAGTGACATCATCCAGATCCCATAGTAGAAAGGATGAGCATGGGAATGGCAGGAAGTCAATGAGAATGAGAAGGTGCCATCATTCCCTAAATAAATCCACTATGATATCTCATGTAAGTTCAAAGCCAGGGAGAAGCCCAACTGTGTCCCATGTGAGACAAAGAAGAAGGAATGAGGGAGACATACTGCAAGGTGAACTCAATAAAATCAAGCCACCAACTTTCAATGGTGAGCATAGGAAGGGAGAAGAGGATGAGGCCTAGCTATTAGAAATGAAGAAATATTTCCAGCTACATGATTATCCCTCCAGGGTAGAAACAATAATTTCAACCTACCACTTGCAAGGAAAGGAATCCATGTGGTAGGATCAACTTAAGCAAGAAAAACACCTTGATGATGGGAAGGTCTCATGGAGGCAATTCAAAGGATTTTTCCAAGAGAAATATTTGTTTGAGAATTACTATGAGAGAAACATGAAAGAGTTATTTGAACTCAAGTTGGAAATCATAACAATAGATGTGTATGAGAAGAGGTTATTTGAGTCGCTGAAGTATGTGGACTTCATAAAGGATGAGATAGTAAAAATCCAAAGGTTTCTGAGTGGGTTACCCTCTTTCTATAGTGATAAGATACAATATAATAACCCCAAAACTTTGGAGGAATCCATAAGGAGAGTAAGGAATATTTATTAGAAAAGCAGAGGGAGGCTAGTATTCCAAAAGAATTGGAATGACAAGATGAAGGATAAAAGGGAGCAAAGGTAGAAAGGATTTATGCCACCATTTTTCAATAACAACTCCCAATCAAATCAGCAAGGATAGCCAACCCAAAATTACAAAAATACAATAGATTCAATTGGGAAAAGGACAAGGTAGTAGCCTATACAATGTCAATGATGTGACAAAAATCACTTATGTATGGGTTTCCATCACAAAGGTGAAAGAATGAGGAATGCCCACAAAATTCGGGAGGATAAAATGGTTGAAGACATGGGAGGAAGCATGCAAAGTATTTATGTAGCCTTGGACAACAAGCAAGCATAGCATCAATCCCCCATGATTGAAGTGGAATTTAAGATTGATAACCATCCCATATCAATTTTAATTAATTTTGGAGCTATCCATAGTTACATAAACTCTAACATTGTGATGACACACGCTCCCTCAAAAACCCTTAGGTCGGAAGGTCCACGTCAACACAGGATCTTTCCCTTTTACACTGGCCCGAAGAGCTTTCGGAATGGCTCTTCTATTTCCCTTTCGGGAAATCTGCACCCACAGTCAACTTCAAGAATTTCCCCCTTGTACTTCGGAAAATCGGACTTCGCACTTCCGCAAATCCGATGGTCGAGCATATTATCCCTCAATCTCCGAAATCCGAAAATAGTCAACACTAACCCTTCCTCTTTCTCTTTCGGACTTTTCCTTATCACGATTTCGACAATCGTAGTGTCAAGCAACTTGTTCCTGCGATTCCCGAAACCCGATTTTCCTAAATTCCGACGCACTCACAAGGTTGACTTTTCAACGCCCCTTTACTCCATCGGGACTTCGGACTTTGTGATATCAAGAATCCTAATGAAAATATTTCGGGACTTCACCCCACAAAACCCCGAAACAGTCAACTGAATTGACTTCTTATCGAGAGTGTGCCACCTGTCCACTCGTTGACTCCTCTGTGGCCCACAAAATCCTTTTATCTTTCGAGACTTCACGTTTCATGAATTCACGATTCCCGTTGCAAAGTTTATGAGACTTCAACCTACAAAACCCCGATATAAAAATCCACGTGTAAATCCAACGGCCCTTGTAGCTTGGATCTACGGTCCTACTCTTCCTAATCTTAGAACCTTTTGCAACACTCATTATAACTTCCCTGCTCCTCTATGAGATCTAACGGCTCACGGGACTTCGTGGTTTCTCCTCAGAGAATTCTGACCATCCGTTCTTCCTCTGAGAATCTGTCCTCCTATGGTCTGACCTCGCTATGCCTTCTTACAACTATCAAGGCACTTGGCTTCTACCTTTCTTCGACTCCTTCAAAGGTATGAATCCTTTTGCACTTTCCCCAACTTTGAGTCTTTCAGAAAAACCCCTGCTCGCACTCCTTGCGGCGACCTTCAAACACTTCCAAGTGTTGAACTTCCTTCGACCCTGTGCACACCTGCAGCAGCAGTCTCTCAGTGTTTCACTCAGGTTCGAAACTATGAGACTTTACTTGGCCTGCACACTCCTTGCATAGCTCCTATGCCAACTGCACTTCTGTGTAAATGAGAACAAAAGATTTATCTCCTGATCTTTCAGAGACAAACCTCTGAACACCTTGTCGGCGCACTCCTTGCAGACAATTCAACTGCACTCTTTGCAGGAACTCTTGCTCAGATGGAGAAACAATTGAAACTCATTCCTCTTCGCTTTCCTCTCATATTTCAAACATTCAACAAGAAATCATTCATACATAGAATAAAATCAATTTCATGGCAGAAAGAGTAAAACATTCATGAGCATAACATTCAAAGATGCATACACAGAGAATATATGAACACCATGAGTCTGAATCACAGCTTTCTTGTATTTATTCAGAAATTCAATACATGGAGTCTGCTACACAGCTCTCTCTGCTTCTCCTCTATGCTCTCCAGTATTATCATCTATGTTACAATACAAAATGAGGGTGTTTATATCCCATTTCCCTCTTGCGCTCTAAAAATGTATAATCTACACATTCAATTCTACCTACTTGCATTAACTACCATAAATGCCTTCTATCTACTAAGGATGAGAGCAAATTGCTCAAGGTCCATTTACATTCTACAAGTGCGCCTCCACTTGATGTTTCATTAATGGTTCAATATATTTCAAAATTTGTGCCGGGCGCTTTTCCAGTTGTCCGTTGCCTCCACGCTGGCTTGCTTGAGATGCTCCTGCATCATACTCCCTCGCTTGAAAATTTTCATGGGCTCCTGTCCATGAGCTCGCGTATGGTGTGTTCATGCCTCTAGATCCCTGCTTCATTCTCCTAGCTGGCATCTTCAACTGGGTGGCCCTTCCACTTGACCAAATACTCAAAGTATTTCTTCCGCCTGGTTTTCTTTCTCACCCTTTTGTCCAATATGCGCTCCATCTGCTACTTTTCTGCAACTGGCATCTGTTTTGTCCACTGGACTTCTGGTTGTTCATTCCATGTCCCTTCTTCCTCAACTTTATATGGGTACAAATCTGAGATATTGAATATCGTAGAAATTCTGAGCCCATCGGGTAATTCAATCTCATAAGCATTCACCCAAAATTTCTTCAACACCTTACATGGTCTGATTTTCTTCATCTTCAGTTTATTATACATTCCTCTCAGGAACCTTTCCTTTCTCAAATGTATGAGAATCAAATCACCAGCCTCAAACTGAAGTTGTCTCCTGTGCTAATCGGCTCTGTGCTTATATTCCTGGCTCGAATTCTGTAAACGCTCCTTCACCTGGCTGTGAAGTTCCTTCATCGCCTCTGCGAAATATTCTACATTAGCGCTCCTAGCTAAAATATGTTCTAAATATTTTAGCTCAGAAATTCCTCTTGGCTACATGCCATAAACAATCTAAAATGGACTCTGCCCTGTGCTTCTGTTAACCGAGTCATTATAAGAAAATTCTGTTTGTGGTAATATGTTGTCCCACTGGCTATGGTGTTCTGTCACCAGGCTTCTCAGCAAGTCTCCCATAATTTTGTTTACCACTTCTATTTGTCCATCCATCTGAGGATGATAAGCTGAACTAAACAACAAGTTAGTTCCCAGCTTCTTCCATAGGGTCCTCCAAAAGTTCCCTATGAATTTGGTGTCTCAATCCGAAACTATGCTTCTTGGTAAGCCATGAAGTCGAATGACTTCTTTGAAAAACAGATTCGGAATGTGAGTTGCGTCACTGGTCTTCCAACATGGAATGAAGTGTGCCATCTTGGAAAATCTATCTACCACCACAAACATTGAGTCAAAACCACTTTGTGTTCTTGGCAACCCCAATATGAAATCCATGTTGATTGCATCCCATGGCCTTTCAGGTATGGGAAATGGTTGATAAAACCCCGCATTCTTTCTTCTTCCCTTCGAATGCTGGAAAATTCTACATCTATCCACGAATCTCTTGATGTCTTCTTGCATTCCCAGCCAAAAATATGACTCATTTAACTTTGTGAATGTCTTGTCATGACCAAAGTGCCCTTCCAATCCTCCACTGTGTTTCTCCTTCAGCAAATTCTCCCTCATGGAGCATTTCGGAATACATAGCTGATTACCTTTAAACAGTAATCCTTCCTGGATCATGTATTCTATCCATTGGCTTCTGTCTCTAAGAATTGGATTCTCAGCTGCTTCATATGCCTCCTTAAAATCCTGATCATCTGCGTACATGTTCCTGAGATCATCAAAACCCAACGTTTTGACTTTGAACTCCTGCAATAGCAAACACTTCCTGCTCAAAGCATCAGCCACTTTGTTAGCAGTACCAAAAATATGTTTAATCACAAAAGGGAAATTTTGCATATACTCAACCCATTTTACATGTCTCTGATTCAACTTCTCCTGTTGAGTCACAAATTGCAATGCATGGTTGTCACTGTATAAGACAAATTCTTTCGGGATCAAGTAATGTCTCCATTTTTTCAACACCTAGATAATAACATTAAATTCCTTATCATAATTGTATTACTTCCCCTTCGCTTCATTCAACTTCTCGCTGAAGTATGCTATCGGCATGTCCTCTTGACTCAAGACTGCCCCGATTGCAAATCCACTTGCATCACATTTCACTTGAAATGTCTTTTGGAAATCCGGCAACACCAAAACTGGTTGTTCCATGATCTTCCTCTTCAACAGATTAAAGCTCTTCTCAGCCTCTTTTGTCCAATGAAAAGACTTGTGTCTCTTCCTCACTGTTTCCATCATTGGTGCACTAATTCCACTGAAATTCCTGATGAATTTTCAGTAGAAACTAGCCAATCTGTGAAAACTTCTCACCTCACAAATGTTCTTCGGTGATGGCCAATTCTTGATTACCTCCACCTTCTATATCCATCCTCAAATCATCTGTAGAAATAAAAAACCCCAAGTAAATGAGCTCTATCTTCATGAATGAGGACTTCTTCATGTTTATCAACATCTTCTCTTGTTGTAATTTCTGCATCACTGTAGCCAAATGCTTCAGATGCTCTGCCACTGTTTTATTGAAAACCAGTATGTCATCCAGATATACAATAACAAATTTTCTGATGAACTCCCTCAGGACTTCGTTCATCAACCTCATGAAGGTACAAGATGCATTTCTTAAGCCAAATGGCATAACAAGCCATTCATACAACCCTTCATTGGTTTTGAATGTTTTTTTCCATTCATCTCCTTCTCTCATGCGGATTTGATGATAACCGCTTTTCAAATCAATCTTTGAAAAATACTTTTCTCCACTCAATAAATCCATTAGATCATCCATCCTTGGCAATGGGAATCTGTACCTGATGGATATCTCATTGATCGCCCTTGAGTCAGTACACATCCTCCAACCTTCGTCTTTCTTCGGAATGAGTATTGTTGGAACAACACACGGACTCAAGCTTTTTTTGACCAACCCTTTTTCCAACAAATCCTGGACTTGCCTTTTAACCTCTTCATTCTCTTGCGGCATCAATCTGTATGTGGATTTGTTTGGAAAACTGGCTCCTGGTATGAGATCAATATGATGACTCACACTTCTAATCGGTGGCAACGAATGAGGTAGTTCATCCACTACTATGTCAGTGAACTCTTCCAGTAGTTTCTAAACCTCTTCTGGTAAATCATCTATTCTTGTGCTAGTCAAAACAATATTCGGTTTCCTGACCACAATGAACTGTGAATCCTCTTTTTTCTTAACCTCTGTAATAAGTTCCTTCCCACTCATGACAAGTACAGTGTTGCTTACTTTCGTTTTCACCTCCTTATACTTGATTGGAAGCAACATGTGAGTCCTCCCATTCTTCTCTAGGGTGTATTTTTTCATCCTCCCATCATGAATCACATTTCTGTCGTATTGCCATGGTCTACCCAGCAATAGATGACAAACATCAATAGGAATGCCATCACATAATATCTTATCATTATATCCTCCTATCTTGAATTCAACTAAACATTGTTTAGTGACAGTTACCTGATGTCCTTTTTATAGCCACGAAACTCTGTATGGGTTTGGATGATCAATCGTCTCCAGCTCCAACTTTTCTACCATCTCTGTAGAAACAAGATTATCCATGCTACCACTATCCACAATGACCTTTCATACCTTGTCCTTGGTTTTGCAAGCAGTCCAAAAAATTATGGTTCTTTGGACCGAACTCTCCACCTCCTTCGGTGGTATCAAAAGAACTTCTCGCATCATCATCGATCTTCCACCTTCTGCATCTTCTACTTCAACATATCACCTCTGTGCTTAGGCGATGTGAGTTTCTCCACTCTCTTTATTTTTATCTGGGCACTCATAAGACTTGTGCCTATTCTTTCCACATGTGAAGCAGGTTATTACTCCACCTCTTCCTCTTCCTCTACCTCTAGTACGAGGAAAAGTATTATTGTCAGCATAATCTCCTCTCTGTTCAGTATGTTTCCCTCTCTGTTCAGCATATTGCCCTCGCTATGAGGTTCCACCTCAATCAGTTTGAGTCTGAGGTTTCTTCCAGTCCTTCTTGGGCTTCTGATATTTATCCTAGGAAACTGATTTGCCTCTGGGCTAACTTCTACCTCAGCCTCTCTGACCCTGCTTTCGACTCAGTTTATCTTTCGCTTTTAGAGCCATCTGATAAGCATCTTCCACTGTTCGAATGGTTACCATGCTCATCTCATCCTGGATGTCGTATCTCAGGCCATTCATGTATCTGTCAACTTTTTCATCATCACTTTCCGGATGACCTGCCCTGATGTTCAGCTTATATAATTCTTCAGTGTATTCTTTCACTGTCATCAGCTTCTGTCTCAAGTTTTGCATCCTCCTGAACAGAGTAATTTGATAATCTCTGGGGATGAATTTTACCTTCATCTTCACGATCATTCTATCCCATATCTTGATCTTCTGCTTGCCTTTGCAGTGTCTTTCAGCTTGTAGTTCGTCCCCCCACAAGGCTACATGTCCTTTCAATCTTGTGACAGCATGCTTGAATTTCTTGTCCTCTTCGACATATTCATAGTCAAAGTATGTGTCTAGAGCTCTAATCCAATCTAGAAGCTCCTCTGCATCTAGATTTCCCTCATAAACTGGAATGTCCATTTTCTCTCTTGCACCCATCCTTGCAATATCTCTAATCAAACGTTCATTTGATGCATCTTTAGCTGCAACTTCTTCTTCATGTTTAGCCTCAATTTCATTTTCGAAATCACTTAGATCCCCAGCACTGGCTGTGCATCTCTGTGATGTCTCCATGTCCTCAAGTCTGGCCCGTAGATCACACATTTCTTTCTCCATGGCTGGATCAGTCATCTGCCTACCTCTTCTTCTCGGCATTTCCCTCTCCTCTGACTGATCAGGTGTTTTCTTGTCCCTTCTCCTTGGTGGCATGGTGAATCCTCCTCTTCTCTACTACAGAAAGCAAAGAAACCTTTCTGTTCTCTGATACCAAAAATGATGACGCACGCTCCCTCCACAACCCGCAGGTCGGAAGGTCCATGTCAACACAAGATATTTCCCTTTTACACTGGCCCGAAGAGCTTTCGGAATGACTCTTCTATTTCCCTCTCGGGAAATATGCACCCACAATCAACTTCAAGAATTTCCCCCTTGTACTTCGGGAAATCAGACTTCGCACTTCCGCGAATCCGGTGGTCGAGCGTATTATCCCTCAATCTCCGAAATTCGAAAACAGTCAACGCTGGCCCTTCCTCTTTCTCTTTCAGACATTTCCTTATCACGATTTTGGCAGTTGCGGTGTCAAGCAACTTGTTCCCATGATTCCCGAAACCCGATTTTCTGAAATTCCGACGTGCTCAGATGGTTGACTTTTCAACTTCCCTTTACTCCATCAGGACTTCAGACTTCGCGATATCGTGAATCTTAATGCAAAGATTTCGAGACTTTACCCCACGAAACCTCGAAACGGTCAACTGAATTGAATTCTTGTCGAGAGTGTGCCACCTATCCACTCGTTGACTCCTCTATGGCCCACACAATCCTTTTAGCTTTCTGGACTTCGCGTTTCATGAATTCATGATTCCCGTTGCAAAGTTTATGAGACTTCAACCTATGAAACCCCGATATAGAAATCCATGTGTAAATCCAACATCCCTTGTAGCTTGGATCTACAGTCCTACTCTTCCTGAGCTTATAACCTTTCGCAGCACTTGTTATAACTTCCCTGCTCCTCCATGAGATCAAACGGCTCAAGGGACTTCGCGCTTTCTCCTCAGAGAATTTTGATTGTTTGTTCTTCCTCTGAGAATCTGTCCTCCTGTGGTCCGATGTTGCTATGCCTTCTCACAACTTTCAAGGCACCTGGCTTTTGCCTTCCTTTGACTCCTTCGAAGGTCTAAATCCTTCTGCGCTTTCCCCAACTTTGAGTCTTTTAGAAAAACCCCTGCTCGCACTCCTTGCAATGACCTTCAAACACTTCCAAGTGTTGAACTTCCTTGGACCCTGCGCACACCTGCAACAACAGTCTCTCATTGTTTCACTCAGCTTCGAAAATCTGAGACTTTACTTGGCATGTGCACTCCTTGCACGGATCTTGTGCCAACTTCACTTCTGTGGAAATGAGAACAAAAGCTTTCTCTCCTAAGCTTTCAGAGACAAACCTCTGAACACCTTATCAACGCACTCCTTGTGAACAATTCAACTACACTCCTTGCAGGAACTCTTGCTCAGATAGAGAAACAATTGAAACTCATTCCTCTTCCCTTTCCTCTCAGATTTCAAACATTCAACAAGAAATCATTCATACATAGCATAAAATCAATTGCATGACAGAAAGAGTAAAACATTCATGAGAATAACATTCAAAGATGTTGTAAGGTAGCTAGAGAGGTAGTGGGGGGGCCCAGAGGGCCCATAGTGATAATAGTGGAGGTCATTCAATGTAAGGTGGACTAGGTCCACTATATTATTAAATAAG
>ML776968.1:951247-961333 GCA_009831015.1 Picea engelmannii | reverse complement strand
ATTATATTGATACACATTGTGTTACATTGTTTACAATACAATATACATATAGGAGCCAGCGGCATCCAAAACCCTAACCCAATGACTTGGATTAGTCCAAAACCCTAATTCCTTAACCAGAAATAGAAAACCATCGGCAAAAAACCATGTGCCAAAAACCACCTAATATCATGTGGTCCCGAAAATATGTCGTCCCGGAAATATGTCGGCCCGGCGAAAATATGTCGGCCCAAAAAAAAAAATTCGGGGGCGCTGCCCCCGAACCCCCGCGCGGGGGGGCTCTGCACCCCCCCTCTTACCCCACTACGCGCCCAACGCAAGCACTCAGACACTACTACTCGTGCAAATAATATAACACATACCCAACAGATTCCTCCTCTAGAATGTTCTTAGGTGATGGTAGCACTATATAAAGTTGTTCAAGCATTGTAATGAGACATGAAAGAGAAGTATTGTATTTGGAGCTGAAGCTCATTAGGAGGATGCCCCCTCGAAGAGGCAAGTGAACAAGAGAGGATCCCTTCCATAATAGGATCCATTGTATGGTGTTGCCCTACCTCAAGGGTTTCTATAATAAAGTTGTGGTTTTTCACATGGTTTCATATATCTTGTGTGGTGATTGTATTCAGATATCTTTGGATCTATTGTGATACTTTGTATTCAGGTATTTGGTTCTTAACAGATGTATACACAAAGAATATATGAACACCATGAGTCTGAATCACAGCTTTCTTGTATTTATTCAAAACTTTTGTACATGGATTCTACTACACAGCTCTCTCTGCTTCTCATCTATGCTCTCCATAATTATCATCTATGTTACAATACAAAATGAGGGTGTCTATATCCCATTTCCCTCTTGCACTCTAAAACTGTCTAATCTACACATTCAATTCTACCTACTTGCATTAACTACCATAAATTCCTTCTATCTACTAAGGACGAGAGCGAATTGCTCAAGGTCCGTTTACATTATACAAGTGCGCCTCCACTTGATGTTTCATTAATGGTTCAAGATATTTCAAAATTTGTGCTGGGTGCTTTTCCAGTTGTCCATTGTCTCTGTGCTGGCTCTCTTGAGATGCTCCTGCATCACATTGCTGAAAGGTTTCACTTGCAAAGGAGTAATCATAATAAATCTTGGTAAGTTCAATTAACCACAAGGTCTAAGAAAAAGATCAATGAGTTGGTTAAATATTGTCAAATAGACAATAATGGAATCAACACAAAGGTGGATGTGAACATTATACCTTTGGGTTCATATGAATGTCTAATTGGAATGGATTGGTTGGAGAAACACCATGTTGTCCTATACTTTTACAATAATACAATAACTTGTCTTGATGAGGATGGACAACAAGGCAATATTCAAGGAATTCCAAGAGTTGTAGTTGCTAGATAAATCTCTTCCATTCAATTGAAAAGGTGTTTCAGGAAGAGATGCCAATTTTTTGCAGCCCATATGGAAGAGGAATCCAAGGATAAAGTAGAAAGTATTGACTACCATCTGGTCTTGAAGCATTTTGAAGATGTTTTTTGGGAAATATCAGGATTTCCACGAAAAAGAGACATTGATTTCTCTATTAATTTTGGTGGCGAGAGCTACCCCGATGTCCAAGACACCTTATAGAATGGGCACACCATAATTAAAATAATTGTAAATGTAGCTTGAAGAGATGTTAAAGAAGGGGTATATATTCCCAAGTGTGTCACCTTGGGGATCCCTAGTTATTTTTGTAAAGAATAAGGATGGAACCCTAAGGTTCTGTATTGATTTCAGGCAGTTGAATAAGGTCACAATAAAGAACAAATATCCTTTTCCAAGGATTGATGATCTCTTTGATTAGATGAAAGGTGAAAATATATTTTCCAAGATTGAATTATGATCAGGATATCATTGAGTGAGGATTAAGGAAGAGGACATCAGTAAGACAATGTTTAGAACAACATATGGGCATTATGAATTCACACTAGTGAAATTTGGTCTATCAAATGACCTAGCTATTTTTATGTTCCTGATGAATGGAGTGTTTAGGGAGTACTTGGAAAATTTTGTAATTGTTTTTTTGGATGATATTCTAGTCTAATCCAAGACAAAAGAAGAGCATGAATAACATTTAAGAATGGTGTTGCAAGTTTTGAGAGAACATCAATTGTATGCCAAGATAAGTAAGTGCATATTTTATCAAAAGAAGATTCACTACTTGGGGCATATTATTTCAGCAGATAGGATAGCAGTTGATCCCAAGAAAATATACACCATTAGAGGATGGCCAGCACCAAGAAATTTCACAAAGGTCATATATTTTATGGGTGTTTTTGGTTATTACCAAATATTCATAGTTGGGTGTTGTTGGTTATTACCAAATATTCATAGTTGAGTGTATTATTGATATATGAATAAGATAGAGTTGAGTGTGTATTATTGATATATTATTTTTCTTGCTCCATTATTACTGGTGTGTAAAAATTTTCACCTATATCAGAGACAATAATACATCTAGTCCATTTATTCTTATAATATATATCTAACAATTGTGAAGAAGTGCACTAGAATTTGAGTATTGAAGAATGATTGTGCTTCAAATTTTGCAGTGACTGTAATAAGAGAAAAGATAAGGACACAACCACTTAAAGAATGGATTAACATGAGTTGAGGCCAGAACCAATCAATGATGCAGAGAATATTTACATCACCCATAGATTTCACCATAAGGAAATGTGACGGATTTCAGATGGTAGGGTGAATTTTACCATCTCAATGGACAAGAGATAAACTACTTGAGAACAAGGCGAATTTATTTTGGTGATCAATCTACAAAATATTTCTTTTGTAGAATCAAATATTTTCTCAATCCATCTATTATATTGGAGTGTAATAAAAGCACTTATTCTCTACATATTTGTGAATAAAAACAAATACATGCATATTCTAGGAGATGTAGTTTTCCATCACAAATAAGGTGAAAATTTAGTGTTGCAAAACCTTCATAAAGAGCATTGAATATACTATCGTAAAGCCAAAGTTGAGGATGAAATTTCCATGCATTCATCTCTTCCATTGTATTCAAATATGCTAAATAAAAATAATTTATAGCATGTCCCTCTTTTCTATAAAGCAAGCCTCAGATTTACAATGTCCAAAGTGTTAATGTTGGCATTCAAAGAGAGTAGAATGTTAATGTTGGCATTCATGCAGAAAATTTGTTTCATTTCTTATTAAGGTCCCTTTACATGTATGAATTATACAATAGCACAGTGTCCCTCTCCTCATTGAATGAAATCACATTTGCAAACCCACAACCCCCTTCTCCCCCCACCAAAGACAAAGAGGAACTGATAAACGATCACTACTGAAGTATTTTTTTTTGTTTGATTATGAATTGATGCACATTCATATTTCAATTATAAGGGGCATAATGGAGAATTCATTACAAAGGATTAATTGAGAGATTCAAAGGGGAAGAAAAAATGGTTGTTTTATTTGAATTTCTAAGATTTATTAACAAAACTAGTGAATGGTGAATGCTTTGTAAAAACGATCTACATTGTCGTATTTTGCACAAATAAAATTTTGTAATAAGGGTTTGCATTTCTCTTAACTTATTAAAAAAGACATTTTCTTATAATTTAATTGTTAGGTGTTCATATTTGTATTCAAAATCAATAAAAATATATTTTTTGTGTTAAAATGGGAGAGTAGATTTTATTACACACGAGGAATGCGTTGAGAACGCTATTGAATTAATGTAATGATACATATCAATACAACACATTTTTTCTCAAGATAGATAAACTACTTTGATCACATAATATACCAATTGAGTGAATATCTCAACCTCACACCATTCTAGGAAGCAACTAGTTGGAGATAATATCTCACATCCAACTAGTTCCAACAACCTCCTACAAACTAGGAAACGGACTCTACGTAGAGACCAAATCTACCTAATAATAATAATAACCATAGATATGATCACACATAATAAAAGTAGGAGTTACATATTCCAACACTCCCCCGTAATGACTACTTGTCTTAATATTCATTAACCGAGGTCTTAACTAACACCTTCTCTTCTACAACACATGTTCCATTATCAATTGAAGAACCTCCTAATAAACAAAGTTTATCTCTGATCCATCCTAGAACTTTCATCTTGTACCTCATTCATACAAACATCACCACTCTTTCAAAGTCCATATAAATAAATAAATATCCTCTGGAAGACATGGGTCATCAGCCATTGTAACTGTTGGTCTAATAGGATATCCCTTCATTTACATGGTTCATTCAAATTGTTGATGAACTTCCCTTAAATAGATAATTTCACCTCCAAAGTCTAAAACCGATAACATGGTCCACCTCTGGTGTTAAATAAATCCATTGTAGTGGCTACTACACTATAGTAGACAAGTTATCCAAGTCATCAGGGATACATGGGAAAGGGGTAAGAATGCCTATCTAGGTCTTACAGTGATATTCCCTTTACATGTTACATAGATATAGGTACATAAATTACATACTCCACTCATGTAGATACCAATTACACACTCAAAATTTTCAAGGACCACTACATAGAATAAAAAAACATGACATCATAGACTTGCTACAAATACAATGTGTGACTCACATTAACATATGACCTTGAGTCTAGTTTTTATTCAACACACCACTCAAACTTGTACCTTCATTTGTTTTCCATCATTTGATATTCTTATGTTGTCACAATACTCTCACCATCCTCCATTTGAACATGTTTTCTTCACTATGGGCTTCATCTTTGAACTTGCTTCCCCATTCCTTTTGTATATGAAAAAAACTAATGATTGATGTCCATATAAAAAGAAATCCATCTAATGAGAGACATGGGTACCATCCATTGTACTTTCCAGTTCTCTAGGAATCCTTTTCACCTACATGGTTAATCAACACATTAGACTCCCCCTTAATCATAAATTCGTCCCAATATTCTCATATTATGAAATTGATCTGTCTCACATTCCCCCCTTAATCGAAGATTCAACTTCTCTAATTAAGCATCAAGCTAACATATGAGTACACCTACCACACTCATATCTACCAAGTGGTTCATTCCACAACTTGATGCCGCATCTTCTATATGCCTGAGAGTGATACACCGTGCACTACCGCTACATGTCTGCCTAAATAAAAAGGCTCACAACAAACTTGAGGAAATCAGCTTGTCTATGGCTAGACTTTACAACTTGGACCAAAAATCTTGGGTGTTGGGTACAACCGATCATGCACCCCATACAACAAAATTACCACATTTCATCCCAGGTACAACAAACATCCAAAATGATTTACATCAACACAAAAGATACCATCTTCCTTTGTAGAAATCATATTCCCAAATCCCATTACATATGCTTGAAATATAAACCCATTTATATTTCATCACCATGCATACCTCCTACCTCGCATACTCTTCAATTTCCCTACACTTTAATATTATCTTTCTCCATGAAGCGTCTTTGGTCTTCTTTCTCCTTTGGACTCTTTTGCATACAAATTTTCTCTATATGCATCTTCAAAATCAAGTTGATTCAATGTATTGGATGTTTATACTTTACCAGTCATTTGTTAGATTCACGAATTCTAAAAAAATAACTTCACCTTCATATTGAGTTAGCTACACTCAATACAAATAAAAAATATCCAATTTCATGACATAAAATAAAGAGAAACTCTAAACATTGCAAGGAATTCAATGAAATTTTCACGAGTATGTTTTCATAAAGTTGTCATCAATAGTTTTTCTACAAATAGTATCTAAATAACAACTACAAAGAGTCCACTATGACACACATACTGACTTTACCACGAATTGAGAGTCTTCACAAATAGGTTGGCACCACTCACAAGTCTAACAACTCCAACTCTCTTCCAGTCATGTTTCAGCTCCATCGAAAGATTGATCTCATATAACCGTGCCATTTGTTATCCCTCGAGATGTTATAGGCTATTATTGGAATGATGTCGAGGAAACCCAAGGACCAAGACTCAAGGTGAATCTTAAGGCCATATTTGTTGTAAGGTAATTATGTAGTATTTGGGAAGTTTTTCCCTCTCTCTCTCTCTTTATCCTCTGAAATTATAGGACCTTAAATAGTCTCAACTTAGATGAAAAATTCTCTCAACTATCAGATGCATATGTCTATGAGTGTTTTATTCATTCAATATTTAAAATGAAAATGAAGTGATGAATTGGAAGAAAAACAATATAAACACACATGGCACTACTTGTTAGAAAAATATGATCACGGAGCAATAAAATAAAACAAATGTGGAAATAAAACACAGAATATACACAATACAATAGAGAGGCAGATATATGTGATTCACCCAATGTGGCCTACATCCACCAGATAAATTTCCAGGTCCTTCCTTTATTATTATCTAGCAAATGAAGGGATACAACCTACAACACACCCGTTGTAACTTCCTCTTCTTTCTCTCACAATCTCCTCTCTTAGAATACAATATTTGTAATGATACATAGCCACAATACATTTCCCTAATAAAAGACAGTTTCCTTCTAGGGAAAAACACTCTAACATAACGTCTATTGTCATATCTACGACCTTATAATGAACGGTCCATATTTACTATGAAATTACAATATACATTTACAAGGCAATTTTTCCTTCAAGGGCCCGCTTTCCCCCGGACCCCGTAGAGGGGGTAACCCCCCTATGCACTCCCCTGTGTGGAGGAGTGTAAATAATTCCAAGGTGTAAAGTCTTCATGGGGTATAAACACAACTGAAAACAAAGACCTATGAATCAGGAAGATAATCAGGCTCCACAACCAAAAATCCCCCACTTGGATGGACTATGAACCTTCTTGGACTTGGAAAATTTCTCTTCTTCACCTTTATGCTTGAATACCAACTTAAACTGAGCAGGAACTTAGTTTCTCCCTGGTTACTCCCTTAGTTAACATGTATGCAGGATTTCGGCTAGTGTGTATCTTTTCCAACTTCAAATGTCCATATTCCAAGATGGATTGTATGAAATGGTAACTGAGTTATATATGCTTAGTATTCAAATGGAAGGATGATTTATTTGCAAGATTAATGGCACTCTCATTTTCACAATACAACCTACTATTCTCCTGCTTCTTTCCCAATTCCTACATAAACCTTTGTAACCAAATCATCTCTTTACTAGCCTTTGTAGAAGAAACATATTTTTCCTCTATTGTTGAAAGTGAAACACCCTTTTACAGTTTCGAAATCCAACTTATTGTTGTTCCACCTATAGTAAAAACATACCTTGTGGTGCTCCTCCTACTATCTTTATCACCTTTCATATATGAATCAACATATCCATGTAGAATAGTGTTTGAACCTTCAAAACATAATGCATGAGTAGGTGTCCCTCTCAAATACCTGAGAATACACTTTACTGCCTCCTAATGTTCTTTACCTGGATTGTTCATATACCTGCTCACAACTCCCACTGCATGTGCAATATATGGTCTTGTGCAAACCATCGCATATATCAAGCTTCCAACTGTTGATGAATAAGGGAGCCCAAACATGTATTTTATCTCCTCCTGTGTCTTGGGACATATTTCCTTAGTTAATTTGAAATGGTTGGAAAAAGATGTACTAATTGGTTTTACGTTCTGCATTCTAAAACTCTCCAACACCTTCTCTATGTACTAACCCTGATACAATGTAAATTTGTGATTTTTCATGGCTCTTGTTATTCTCATACCAAGGATTTTCTTCTTGAGCACATTAGAAAATTTCAATTAGCAAATGAATTAGCTAATTTATTCTTGAGCACATTTATATCTTGCATATTAGACCTTGCAACAAGCATGTCATCTACATACAATAGCAATATAACATAGCTTCCATTTTCTAGCCTTTTAAAATAAACATAGTGATCACAATGACATCTACTATAACCTTGTTTTGTCATAAACATATCAAAATTCAAATACCACTGCCTTGGATCTTTCTTTAGGCCATACAAGCTCTTCTTCAACCTCCATAACAAATTTTCCTTTCCTTTGACCTCATACCCCTATGGTTTCTTCATATAAATCTTTTCCTCCAAATCCCCATGGAGAAAAGTTGTTTTTACATCTAATTTTTCAAGATGCAAATCTTATACTGCCACAAGACTTAAAATAGTCCTAATTGAAGTCATTTTAACAACATGAGAACATATTTCATCAAAATATATACCTTTCTTCTGTGCAAACCCCTTTACAACAAGTCTAGTATTGTACCTCTTTTTGCCTCCATCTTCTTCCTTCAACTTGTAAACCCATTTATTCTACAATGCTCTTTTCCTGCAGGAAACTGAACCAAGTCCCAAGTCTGGTTATTGTCAGAAAATTGGCTTAGGTTGATGGAAATTTTTTATGGATTTTTGGTTTTCATTGATGTCAACCATTGGAGAGTGATTGTAGATTGATGTCAAACCTTCGTGATTGATGTCAACCCTTGGAAAAAGTCTGGTAGCGAATTCTGGTAGCATAAAGGTTTGGGTAATGGACCCAAGGTTGTTTCATGTATAATGGTATGCATTTTAATATATTTTAAGGTAATAATATTATAGATGGATAGTACATGTCATTCCATTTCTGTTGGTATGTGGAATGTCACATAACTCTTCATGGTTAAAGAGTTATGGCCATGAGAAGTTGGAGAACCCAGGTTTGGGTAATGGACCCAAGTTTTTTTTATGGATAATGGTATGAGTTTTGATATATTTGTCGGGAAAACTATTCTATATGGATATTACATGCCATGCCATTTCCAGGGGTATGTTGAACGTCACATAAATCCTCACGGTTAGAGATTTATGGCCATGTGAAGTTGGAGAACCCTCATGAGTCATCTAGAAGAACCAAAAGGTCAAAGTAGTCAAAGTGGTTTAAGAGATTTTAGAAGGTAAATAATAAAGCGAAGTGATGAGTGTACTATAATTCAAATTGAATAGAAAATAAATTCATTAAATAATAAATTTAGTGGAGAAATTATAAGTGGGTTAACCCTAAAATAAGGAAGGTGGGTTAAGATGGTTAAAAGGTAACCCCTTGAGGAAGCTACATGAATGTATAAATAAGAGGAAAGACTCTCTAATTTTAATCACACTTGAGCATATTGAATATCTACAGATGATTGAGGTAACCAAAGGATATCTAAGCTGAATTTCAAAGGGAAGGTGAAGTAAAGAAGGCCGAAATTCAAGGGAGGATAAATTCTTTTGATGATGCTCTCTAAGGTATGTTATTTACAGGTCATCTCACCATTTTCACGATAATGTTTTTCTATAATGATTCAAACCATGAAATTGGGAGGCAATTGAGGCAACCTATCCAAGTAGTTTTGATACAAATTTCAGCTTGTGGGTCGTTTTATTTTTGGAGTTACATGCCATGGAAAATAGGGTTTGTGGCTAGTCCTGAAACTAGTCTAAAACAAATGTTTCGGTAAAAACATCATGACTTATTCATAACAGCTCCAAATTCAGTAAGACAAAATTTATTGGTTAGAGTACATTATTTAGTATTCCGTGTAAAATTTCTAGATCCATACAACAAATATTCCGTGCGGGGCCCGCTCTACAAGTTCGCTCTCTAGAATAAGCGAGAATTCAACAAGGTGTGCCATTTTTGATATAACTCCTTTTTTGAGAGGTTCCAAGTAGTGAAGTCTAGAGGAATTGCATAAAATACACTGAAGAACATTTTTTACCTTTTTTAGATCTTTATTCATTACAGGTAAATAGTTATGATTATTTCAAGTTAGGGTCGTTGACTAATCCAAAATTAGTCATGTGAGACTAAAGTAAAGTTTGATGGAAATGCTAGTATCTTGTTCTTAAAGTTAAGAAAGGTTTGCAGGTATGTGATTGTTAAGAACCAAACATCAATATAGCATAGAAAAACCTTAGTAAAAGTACTCAACGCCTTGAAAAAGAGATAATTTCAGATAATAAACCTCTTCGAGGGGGCAACCTCCTTTTACCCCACTTAAATGTTCAAGTACAAGATGATTCAAAATGAAAATGTCTCCTTGGTATATATAGGAGACTAGG
>ML776968.1:894012-936658 GCA_009831015.1 Picea engelmannii | reverse complement strand
CGGTCTTCTTGTTGCAGTTGCAACCAATCTTCCTGAGTTATTTTCTCTGATTTTACATTTTCGGGAATCAAACATAAGAGTGTATCCTTGATCACACATTTTACTAACACTGAGTATATTATGATTCAAGTCTTCAACCAATAAAACTTTATTTTCTTTTACATTTGTTCTTCCAGGCTCTACTACACCTTCTTCAAGTATTTTGGCAGATGAGTCATCTCCAAATGCAACATTGCCACCCTTTCTCTTCAAGCTGATGAATTTGTCTTGATCCCCAGTCATGTGTGAAGAACATCCACTTTCTATGTACCATTCATCTTCTTATTTACATTCTTCAGTGGTCAATGCTATTCGACAATCTTCATTGTTTGGAATCTATTTCCTTCTCCATACTGTGGTTGGCATAGGGACATCTTCATTCATAAATCTGCAATCTCATGCTTTGTGACCAAGATAATTGCATTTGTAGCATACAATATTTTTGTCCATCAATGGGTAAAATGAATTATAACTTCTATTGACAAATCCACTATTATTTCCATATCTTCTATTTACACCATTCATGTTTCTTGCGTATTTTTTTTCTTTCATTGATTCTGCAATTAATTGCCTTATGTCCAAAATTTTTGCAAGTATAACAATGACCAAGAAAGAAATTTTGATACCTGGGAGTAAGTGACCTTCTTTTTGATGTAGTCCATATGGGTTCATGATCTACTCTTCTGTAGTTTCCTTCATACTGATTGAAGCTTCTTTGATTCATGAAGGTAGGAGGTCTTCTTGGATATTCATCTCTTTTGTAATCAATCCTTCTTTCCGGTATCCTAGTCCACTTCTCATCAACTATATGTGTAGCTCTTTCTTCAACCTTCTTGTTGGTATTTGCATCTTCTTTGTATGAAGTTTCACCCATGAATCCAAGATGTGTTAATTATTTTGGCACTTGAGAGTTTCTTAAGCTCTTCCTCAATGAGACAACTTCTTATTCAAGTTTCTCACAATCTTCTTCTTTCTTTATCATTTGGACCTTCTTTACTTCTGCTATTATTCTTGCTTCTTCAAGTAGAGTTTTCAAGGAAATGGTTTCTTCTCTTAGTTTCTGAAAGTCTTCTAATTGTTTCTTTAAGCTTACAACTGTCTTTTCATAACCACCTAATTCACTTCTTAGTTTTCTACGCGTGTCTTTGAGCTTGCTATTTTCAATCTCAACATGCTTTAATTTTTTAAGATTCTCATCTTCTTTTTGAATCATTTCTACTTCATGATTTTCTTCTTCTTCATTGTCATCTCTTTCAATCCTTGGATGAGGAAATTCAAATTCAACATGTCCTACTCCTTTACAATTAAAGCAAAATAATTGACCTCTATTTTCTTCTTTGAAATCTAAGATGTTGTAATCTTCTTCAACTTCTTCTTCTTCTTTTGCTTCTTCCCTTCCATAAAGGTCTTGTAGCTTGTCCCAAATCTCTTTTGCTGATAAACATGATCCCACATTGGATTTACTGAATCTGTCAATCCATCCAAGATGGTATCTATTGTCAGTTTGTTGTTCCTTTTTGCTTCCTTCTAAGCTACAGTCTTTGGTTTCTTCAAAGCATTGTATCCGGAAGCAATTGAGAACCAAACATCTTCCCCAAGAGCTTTCAAGTAAGTTTCCATTCTATTTTTCCAGTATTCAAAATTTCTTCCATCAAATGGTGGAATCCCATTTGGAATGTTGTCTTCCATTTCTGCATAGGATCTTCCTTCCAGTGGTTAAATTGTACTGAAGGTAACTCGCTCTGATACCAATTGTTGATACTGAGAGGGGGGTGAATCAGTATCAAGTACAATTTAAAACCTTTTTCAACTTATACTTAAACCATTCAACTATATCCAATGAGAAATGAACAATAGTATAAGAGTTACACCAATACATCATAATACACCATCCACAATATATGAGAAATAATCAATAGTTTATTGTTCAAGGGAAGTAATGACTTCTAAAGGTAGCTACACCTTCCAAATGTAAAGGGAGGGATAAACCTCCAAGAGGAATATACAATCCTCCAATATCAAGAGAGAGTTGAACTCTCCATCCTTTCCCCTTCCTTCCACCCAAGAATATATGAGAGATAATAAAACTTTACATTAAATCATCACCATCAACCAATCATCACATAGAACCTAATAATGTTTCCTGAAACTTCTTCAATTTCTGTAATTGTTCAATTCTTGGAGTACTCTGATTCTGTATATAATATTACTCAATGTATTCGCTAAAACTCCTCCAAGTTCCATTCCTTGAATCCTCCCCAAAAAGAAGTTATAGAAAGAATGGCAGACTTTATTCAATTCTGGTATATTCAGGAGACTGAACTTGTACAGAATGCCCCGTGATCAATATTTAACATCCAATTCTAAAAATTGTACAAAAGAAAATAAAGTCCGTACTCTTTCCAATGAAATTCATCCCACATCATTTGGATTCTCTATGAAGAAGTTATGACTATTTTACCTGGAACACCTATTCATTGACTAGCTTCAGGACTGGTCACAAACCCTATCTTCCAAAGAGTGTAACTCCATAATTATAGCGAATCAAGAGATGAAATTTTTACCAGAGGTACCTTGATATGTATTCTCAATACCATAGTGATTTCACCATCTGAATCATTCTAGAAAAAAGGTTATAGCAAAAATGGTAAGATGACCTGAAAATAACATACTTTAGAACACATCACCAAAAGACTTCATCCTCCCTTGAAATCCGGCCTTCTTTACTTATTATTTCCTCTGAAATTCAACTTGTATAAAATGAATGTATAATGATGTTTATTTATACCATTTATGTCACTTCCTTTTAACATTAGGTTCAACCTGACACTTTCTTATTTTGTAATTCTTTTCTTTAATTATCTTCAGGGCCTACATGTACTTCCTTCTTCAAATCACTTTGTCATGTTCAAAAATTCATTTCTCCTCAACCATGAGGATCCACGTGATGTGCCACATACCACCGGAAACAAAATGATGTATACTATCCATCCATGGGTGTTGTATCTGCATGTGCATTTTCCTTCATGTTCAAATACCTTCATCAATCTTGCGGTCCAAAACCCATGACTAGGGTTGACATCAATGACAAAAACCAATTTCCAACATTATATGCCATTGTTAAATACATAATCGCTTCTACTAAAAATCTTTTGGAATTTAAAACACGATCACCAATTGCAATATCAACAAGAAAGATCAATCACACATAACACAAATGTTTTACTGGGAAAGAATAAAGATAAAAGCTACACTATCATATATTATTTATATCATGGATCATGAAACAATATCATACAAAACTCTAATCCGAGAGCTCTCAGTACAATACAATCGGCTCACACTATCATACAAAAATCAGCAAATACATGTGCCAATTCTCTGCTCCACACAACTTGCCTCCTCTGCGCAATCTCTGCAATGGAAAACCTGCAAAATGATTTGAATTCCTCTTGCCTAGGCTGCACATTTCTCATGGGCACTTCCATTGTGTGTGTGATTGCATGAGTGCACTTCATGCAAATCAAAACTGATAGCCAAATTGTCCCTTTCACCTATTATCTCAACTGGGTCTCCACTAGATATGACATGCATGTAGTTAACAATGGTAAATCGTCAGTTGCATGTTAGTTCATTGATTTTGAATTAATTAATAATTAATTCACTGAACTCTCACTAGTGTAAGTTCAGTTACAACTAGTACAACTGAGCTTAACTCACTTAACTGAGTTAAACTACATCACAAATCACATAACTACACTTATAACTCTGTTACAACTTCAAGTCACTTAGTTACAACTAATTCAAATTCCATGTCCCACCAGTCAACCTTTGAACTCGAATTTCCTATAGCTAACTGATTTTCCATTTCAGTTAACTATTTTCAAGTAATTATGAGATAACAAATTAATATTTATTGTCGAATTTATTTAAGGGAAAAATAAATTAGACACACATTTCTTGTTGACTTTTCAACAAGGGAAGGAGGGCTAAGGGCCGAATTGGTGGTCTTCGAGACATAAAAGTTCTAAGGAAGGATTTAGCCGCGATTTCTAGTCATGGTCACCTGGGAAGGTGGTTTGAAGGAACCGCATGTGCAGGATAAAATTCTGTGTCGGCCAAGGATAACAACACATTGTTATTTTTGGAGAATGGGGATATGATATCCATGAAAAAAAAAAAAAGACTTGAAGCATTGTTTGGCAATTTTGTTTATTGTATGCATAATTATAACAAAATGGTCGCTTGCACATTTTGCAGAATTAAGGGGCTTAAGAACATCAGCTCAAGATGAGTATTGAGGAAATGCAAGAAGGTGAGGGAGCCTCCAGTCATGATAAGGAGGTCGAAGGCCAAAATAAAAAAGTTGGTAATGCAGAGACAGAGTCCAATGGGTGCAAGGGAAAAAGAGAGAAGGAAATGTTAATAGAAACGGTAAGAAGCCTAAAGATGGAAGTGCATAGCTACAAAGAAAACAATGAGAGATTGGTGAGAGAGAAAAGTCAGATAAATGCTCGAGTGTTGCAGATATTAAATCAGTTGTAGAGAAAAATGAAGAAGGGATCAAACTCAAGACAAGAGAAAGAAGGCAGGTGCCATGAAAGAATGGATGATCATGGAAGAGTTGGTTATTCCAAAAGTGCTAGCAGATCTCATGGACACCACTCACCTCCTTAATCAAAAATAAATTTGTATGTATTGGATGATCCTGTAAGTAGTCCAGAGATGTCTCATGTCAGATACCAAATAAGGAAACAAGAGGTAGATAGTTTGCAAGGAGAGTTGAGGAAGATCAATCCACCTTCCTTTGAGGGTGAAAGAGAAAGGGAAGATGATGTTGAAGCATGGTTTCTTGGGCTCAAGAGATATTTTTAGTTGCATAACTATTCGTCCAACCTAGAAGCCAGGATTTCCACCTACCATTTACATGGGAAAGCTGCAATGTGGTGGGACCAATTGAAGCAAGTGGAACATGTTAATGAAAGTAGGATCACTTGGAAGTAGTTCAAGAATTACTTCCAAAAGGAGTACCTCTCAGAGAATTTCTATGACAAGAAAATGTTGGATTTATTTAAACTCCGGTTGGGAAGCATGACTATGGAAGAATATGAGAAGAATTTCTTAGGATTATTAAAGTATGTCAGGTGCATTGGTGATGAGAAAGTGAAAATACATAGATTTCTAAGTGGACTGCTAGCCTTTTATAAGAAAAATATCAAGTATGATGAACCCAAGACCTTGATGGAGGCCATCAGGAAGGTTAAATACCTGTATGAGCAAGGCCAAGGAAGAGAATCCCTGCAGAAATCTTGGAAGGATAAGAAAATGGTGAAGTCCAATCAGAGGAGGAAAGGATTCAAGCCTCGCTTCAATAGGAATGAGCCTAATAGAAATCATGAAGATCACTATGCTAAGGGAGATTCAAAGAAGGAAGATTCCTTGGGAAAAATGGGAATACCACCAATCCAATGTTGGGGATGCAAGGAAGATCACATGTACAAGGATTTCCCACATAGAAAGGATAGAGTGAAGATGGTGCACAACATCCAAGAGGCTAAAACAGTCAAAGATATGAGAAGAATCTATGCAGCTTTAAATGATCGATAAGCAGAGTATCAGTCCAATATGATCGAGGTGGAAGGTAAGATCATAAATCAACATGTTGATATTTTGATTGATTTAGGAGAAAGTCAATGCTACATTGATCCTAAGATAGTGGATAGATTACATTTGGAGAAAATTAAAGTTAGAAAAGCAAGTTTGGTTCAGTTAGCCATGGGAACCAAAAGAAGAATCCATGATATTGTCAGAAGTTGTTCCATATGTCTTAATGGCATGAATACTAGTATTGATCTAAATATCGTACCATTGGGGTCTTTTGATATTATGATTGGAATGGATTGGTTGGACAAGCATTATGTTGTCCTAGATTGTATTAATAAGACATTTACATGTCTTGATGGAAATGGAAAATAGAGCACTGTGAAAGGAGTTCCAAGACCCATCTCTATAAGGGAGATTTCAGCCTTAAATCTAAAAAGATGTTTTAGAAAAGGATGTCAACTATATGCATCTCATGTGGAAGAGCCAGATAATACAAAGGGTCCAAGCCTCGAAGATTTCTTAGTGCTACGGGAATTTGAATGTGTATTCCAAGAAATACCAGGATTTCCACCAACGAGGGAGATAGATTTCTCAATTCATCTAGTGCCAGGAGTTTCCCAGGTGTCAAAAACACCTTACAAAATGAGAACACTAGAGTTACAAGAATTACAAATGCAGTTGGAGGAATTGTTGAAGAAAGGTTACATACGTCCAAGTGTTTCACCTTGGGGAGCACCAGTACTTTTTGTCAAAAAGAAGGATGGAACCTTGAGGTTGTGTATTGACTTTCGATAGTTGAACAACTACACTTTAAAGAACAAATATCATCTACCCCGAATTGATGACCTCTTTGATCAGCTAAGAGGAGCAAAGATATTTTCAAAAATTGACCTGAGGGCAGGATACCATCAGGTAAGAATCAAGGAAGAAGACATCCTTTAGGACTAGGTATGGGCATTATGAATTTGTAGTGGTGCCATTTGAACTGACCAATGCACCAACTATCTTCATATGCTTAATGAATGGCATATTCATAAATTATTTGGATAATTTTTTCATAGTATTCTTGGATGAAATACTTATCTATTCTAAGTCTAAAGAGGAGCATGAACATCACTTAAGACTAGTGTTGCAAGTCCTGAGAGAACATCAGTTGTATTCCAAGTTGAGTAAGTGTTTTTTTTATCAAAAGAAGATCCATTACTTGTGACACATTATTTCAGAGTAGGCATATCAGTGGATCCATAGAATATTGAAGCCATTAGAGAATGGCCAACACCCAGAAATGTTTTAGACGTTAGATCTTTTATGGGATTAGTTGGCTACTATAGAAGGTTCATAGTAGGGTTCTATAAGATTTCTCATCCCATCACTCCTTTGAAAAATAAGGGAACTAAATTTGAATGGATACTCAAGTGTGAAAAGAATTTTAATATGTTGAAGGAATTACTTACTAGTGCACCTGTGTTAAAGATTCTTGACCCAAAGGAAAGTTTTGTGGTATGTACATATTCATGTAAGGAAGGACTTGGGGGATTCCTCATGTAAAATGGACATGTCATTGGATATGAGTCCACAAAGCTTAAGGAACATGAGAGGAACTATGCCATGCATGACTTGGAACTTTTTTCCATTGTTCACTCCTTGAGAATGTGGAGGCATTATCTCATGGGGAAGAAATTCGAATTAAGGATAGACCACATTGGCCTAAAGTATATTTTTGAACATCCAACATTGAATGTCAGGAAAACAAGATGGATGGAATTTTTAAGTGAATGTGACTTCAATATCAAGCATATCAAGGGAAAGGAGAATAAAGTTGTCAATGCACTTAGTAGAAGAGTGCATATCATGCATTCTATTTCTATTAGTATGCATCAGTCAGACTTGAAGAGAGGAACTTTAGATGGTCTTGTTATAGACCAACATTACCTATAGGTAAAGGAAATCTTATAGCAAGGAGATGTACATCATAAAATAAAGGAGTATGAGATAAAGGAAGACAGATTACTCATGCATAAAAATAGAATCTATGTTCCTAGTTTTGGATAACTGAAGAATTTGGTACTGAAGTAAATGAATGATATTCCTTATGTTGGATATCCCAGTTACTAGAAAACAATTACAGTAGTAATAAGTAAGTTCTTTTGGCTAGGAATGAACAAGGATTTTGTTTATTACATCTCTCGATGTATGGAATTTCAGAAGGTGAAGGTTGATCATAGTCACCCAGCGGGGTTGCTCCAACCATTTCCAATCCTAGAGAAGAAATGGAAAGTGATCACCATGGATTTCATCACAGGATTACCCAGAACGAATAAGAAACATGATTCAATCATGGTGGTGGTTGAAAAATTAACAAAGGTTGCTCATTTTGTGCTTGTGAAGACAACACATACAACGATTTATATTGTAGAAATTTTCATGAAGGAAATTGCTAGGTTGCATGGGATACCTAGGAAAATTGTCTAGGATAGATATACAAATTTTACCTCCAATTTATGAATGGGATTGTTTAAAGGATTTGGCACAAATATAATCATTATCACAACATATCATCCCCAGACAGATGGAAAAACGAAGAGGGTCAATATAATAATTGAAGACATGATGAGAATGTATGTGATGGATAAGCCATCTAAGTGGAAAGATTACTTACACTTGGTTGAGTTTTCATATAATAATGGGTATTAAGCTTCATTGAGAATGAGCCCATTTGAAGCCTTGTACGGTAGAAAATGTGATACTCCAGTAAGATGGGACAACCGAGCAGATAGAGTATTACTTGGGCTAGAGTTGCTCAGGGACATGGAAGACCAGGTGGTTAAGATCAAGAAGAATTTAAAGGAAGCTCAGGATAAACAGACAGTTTATGTAGACAAGAACGGGACATCTAGAGAATTTAAAGTAGGGACATTGGTTCATTAACAATAGGAGGGACTGATAAGCTATGAATTTGGTCATGACAAGCTACAACACTATTCTCATGATGAAATAAATCTGAACCTAATATGACCTCTTGACTTAAAGAATCGAGAAAAGGAGGAGAAAGGGAAATGATGGATTGTCCATATTGATCATTCTCTTGGGGACCTATATTTTGACATGAATGATACATTTGTTCTTCAAATTTAGGAAAAACATTATGAAACTCATCATCTAAGTCTTTATTTCTGCAATCATCCCCTTCATCATCACTGCTAGAGGAATCACTTGTTGAATCTTGAATATATGATGCATACCTCTCACAACAATTCTCAAAAAGTCTTTCAGCTATATAAATTATCTTGCAATGAGAATAAAAAACATCATGAAAGTCCTTCAAAGAGGAAATACTAAAAGTAGGGAGTGTTCTATACCATTGCCTCACATCACCTTCCAATGAATACATGAACATTTTCATCAATATATCTTCATGATGGATGTCAAGCTGCTGCATCAAACTATGAAATTCATGAACATGCTCAAAAGGGTTTTCATCCTCACCTTCATAAAATCTAGGCAACAGATCTTGCCATTCATCAATTTGAGGCACAAGATGTGGATAACCATCTATGGCTGAGAGATTGAGTGAAGCAAACCTCCTAGCCAGGATAGCCTTCATAGCCATTTGATTTGCCTCATCCCTAGTGGAGTCACCAACAGATTCTAAACAATGGAGTCGCCATGGTGAATGTGCAATCTTGAAGGTGTCCAACTTCAGTCACCATATAAATATAGAGTTGTGCAATTTCATTCGTCCCAGGGATATTTTCAATCTGCTCAAATTCGTCCCCGAAAATGGCGCCAAAAATGTTAGTACTAAAAGTCGCACTTTGAATGATAAAGTGTAAGCTCAACACCCATCAGAATGTAAAAGATAATTTTATTTTTGAATAGGTGGATCAGCAAGATGGATAAAGAAAGAGAAAGGGTTGCAAACTATGTATCAGTAGGCTACACCAATGGGCAATGGAGTCACAAACATCCTACTCATCGAAGGCACAAAAGCTTCTCAACAGAAAACAAAATTATATGTTGATAAGTGGAAGAATGAAGAGGCAAAGCATAAGGTCGAATTTTCACTAAAAAAATATCCTCTCAATTTAATGAATCAACAAACACTTGAATATAAACAATGATTGATGGGAAAAATACAGCAAATCCTCTGCTGCTTAGGGATCCATAAATCATTGACATCCTTTGATCCTCAAATCTGAAATATATTCAAATAAGAAGAAATATAAATAGAGTAGTTACAATCTGAAATCACAGCTCTCATGAGTCTCCAATAGCAGTAATTCTTACAATCATAAAATGCCCACGGGCTTACAAATGAACATACACAGAAAAACTACCTACTCCTACTCTCTCTAGCCTCTCTTGGCTCATGAATCCCCTTCTTCAAGAGATCTCTCCTTCTTTAAATAGACAATAGCATCCAAATGAACTAAGGAGTTTGAATCCCATCTCCTCCATTGGATTCTAAGCCTTGGAGATAGGTGGCAACAATCAAGGTGACAAAAATCCAACAAACTGCTAATTTTCAGGAATTTGTTGGAAGTCATTAATAAAATGTCTCCACCTCATTACATGAGGCCTTTGCTGGAGATAAATATTAGGTGAAGGTTTCCATTGACATCTAACTAATCCTTGATAAGCCATTCAAATCTTCCTTGACAGGTGGCAACCTCCCAACAAGGAAAATATCAAAATTCGTGACCGCTACAGGAAATTAGGTACCATCGTTGTGTAGAGTGGGTAGCGCCACTTATATATCCAATATCTTTCAAAAAATAACAATTTTTGAAAACTTAAAGAGGTTTTTGTTATTTGGAATGTTATGAACGAAAACCTCCTCCAGTTTTCAAAAATACCTTCTCAATTGTTCACAATCAAAGTTTTAAGTTAATGACTCAAAACTGGTAAAATAACTCTGCACAATTCGTTTTCTGCCAAAATATTACACAGTGCCTGTAGGTAGTGCCCGACTGTGTTGCACCTATATCCAGCTTCTGTTGTCTATGAAATATTACACAGTTACTTTACGTAGTGCTACTTACGTTGTGTCTTCATACAGGTTTGGGTAGCATTGCCAAAATGCAACACCTTTCAATCTTGAATATGTATAGAGCAATGTGCGTTCTTTCATGATGAAAAAACCATTTTACTTAGGTTCCTTGAATGTACCATAGGTAGTTCCTTTTAACACTGGGTGAAGCTACCACTTAGAAAAAACTCAAAATCCATATAGGCACCTTAACCAATCTTGTGCTAACAGAAATCACGAAACATATTATTAAGGAAAATAACACCAGGTCGACACTTAGTTTGAGTTGGTGTAGGGTGTTGTTTCTCCTTCAGAAACACTGAGTGAATGGTTCATAGCCTGGAGGGGAGGAGTGAGCTTTGAATTGTCTGATGGGTACTCTTGCATTAGAAAACAGGGGTCCCATCATTAGTCTTGCACCCGAACAAACTTAAAATATTTATGCAGAACACACTAGTAGACATAACATTCATATATGTATTGCATAGCTGAAATTATAAAGGACACACAGTATAACATTTGTTCCACATAGGTTGATAGATAATATCCTCTTAATACCACAGTTTAATAATAAAGACTAATACATACAAGAAAATGAGATTCTGGTCACTGAAATCTCTTTTACGCTAATAAAGTGACATTTGATTGATTAACCACATAATTTTTCATATCGAAGTGTACAGATAGGATTATGGGATACTAGTGTCATAATGCCCAAAATTATGATTTGATGACAACAACACGCAGACAAGAACTGAGATTTTAAAATGGAACACGAAATATTTCTTTTAACCCTATCTTAACCACATATCTCAAGAATATGAGTGTTACGATGATTTATGTCCGGAATTTAAAACCTAGAAAATTTAAGTTATTTTCCTTCAATAGAGAGGTATCATGACCATGACCTCCTATGCAAAATTTAGATAGAGGGGGACCATAGACAAAGCTCTACCTACGAGCAGGAGGGGAAAGAATAGTTTCGTTTCAAACATAGGTATTTCTTTACAATCTTGTGTCGTGGCCCAACGATATAAAACCCAGTCAGTCCAAGGAGATACCTTCTCGACCTTAAGTACCGAGGTTTTGGGCATTCATGCCTCCTCATTTTCCTTACAAATGTAGATGATGCAGGAGCATCGCCAACATCAAGCGAGCGTGGGACAAAACACCAACGCATTTTGGCACATGATGAATTGTTTGAAATGTTTTGAAGTTCGATACACCAAATGTAAATGAAACAATTAAGAAAGGGCATACTTGTAGATTGTAATTAGACCTTGAGCATCCCGCTCTCGTCTGAAGGACTAAGAGGCATTAATGCTAGTAAATGTAAGTAGGTAGCTTCGAATTCTTATATTAGACAGTTTTAGGAGCGGATGGAAAACAGATATAGACACCCTCACTTGTATCATTCTAACATTAGTAACATTATCAATCAAGAGAGCATAGAGAATAAGAACTAGAGAGCTATGTAGAAAAAACCCCATGTACATAAGTTTTGGATTAATACAAAGATCTTTAGTTTAGACTCATGGTGTCCAATTACTTTATGTGTTGCACATGATGATTGATATATGCTTGTTTACTCTCTGTTATGCATTTTCTTTTCTATGTGAATGTATGATTTCATGTTGAATGTTTGAAATCTGAAGAGAGGGAGAGTAAAGAATGGGTTTCAATTGTTTCTTTGTCTGAGCAAGAGTTTTCCTGCAAGGAGTGCAGTGAAATTGTCCACAAAGTGTGTGTTGATAGAAGTCAGAGTTCATCTCTGCAAGATTAGGAGAGATAGCATTTGTTCTCATTCTCGCAGAAGTGCAAGTTAAGCACAAGATCCGTGCAAAGTGTGCGCAAGCCGAGTGAAGTCTCAGAGTTACAACCTGAGTGAAATTGTTGAAAGACTTGTCGCAGGGACTACGTAGAGTCTAAGAATTCAAATACTTGGTGTGTATTTGAAGAAGTGTTGCAAAGAGTGCACGTAGGAATTTTCTCCAAAGGACTTGAGGATTTTTCAATCAATCTCAAGAGGTTTAGTACCTTGAAGTGTTCAAAGGGGAGGCATTGCAAAGTTACTTGCAAGGAGATAAGTTTCGTAAGGGGATACCTTGTTCGTTTCGCAAGAGTTTTCAAGGAAGATTTGGATGGTCGAAATTCTCCGAGGGGAATTCACGAAGTCCCGAGAACCATCAGATCTTGTAGAGGAGCAAGGAGGTTTATGGCAAGTGTTTTTTTTTTAGTTTAAGATCAGGGGAGAATAGAGTCGTAGGATTTGAGCCAACAGAGGCCGTTAGATCACTCACATAATCACATCTTGGGGTTTCATGGGTTGAAGAGTCGAAACCTTTGCATCAAGATTCACGAGGTTACGAAAGGCGAAGTCGCGAACCTGCGAGAGAATCTAAGTCATCTGATTGGAAGGACATGTGTCACAAGATCCTCTCTATTGGGGATTCGAACATCGGAGGTCAAAGAGAGAAGTTCTTCAACTTTGTGAGTGGTGAAGTCGCGAGAGGATCAGGATCGTCCATTCGAGGAGGACAGGTGGGAGAGATCTAGGGATCTCATGAACTCAAAGGTTCGCAAGGTGAGAGCCCAAAGATTGGAAGCTCCAAGTCGCAAGTGGAGAAATCACGAGGAGCGAGGACAGCCATAGGATCCAGGTCAAGGGAGGACCGTTGGATCAGATTCTCACCATGCATATCGCGCATTCGGAGGTTTGAAGGTGCAGAAGAACCTGACAGCATAGAGTGGATAGGTGGCATACTTCTCGACTCGAAGGTCAAACCTTTGTTGACCATTTTGGGGTTTCGTGAGTCAGAGAACCAAGAGCATAGCATCAAGATTCGCGAAGTCATGAAGTCTGAGGAGTCCAAAAAGGTGGGAAGTCCCATTGTGGGACCCGCGTTGGAGATGTGTCAAAATTTTTGCATTTCATCATATCAGAGGATAAGAGGTTGAGAGTATTGTCCCGAAAGTCCTGAAGTCGCAAGTTATGATAAGGAGTAGCGAGGAGTTCAGGATCTCGGCATTTTGGGTGTCGGGATACAATGGAGGAAGCACTTCGGGAAGTAAAGTTGCGAAGTGTCGAAGTTGGGCATAAGGAACATGTGGCAGAACCACACGGTGGGCCCAGGAAATAGACCAGCGAACACAGGTCACGTATTGAAAGGAGTCAACACTCCGTTGACCTCTCGCGTCTCGGGGATTCACGAGATAAGAGTACAAGAGTTCAACCTTTGAACTCACGAAATGGCAAGTAGCGAGAGGATATTGCATGAAGCTTAGCCTATGGTCACGTGTAGAGGGAACTGACGAAAGAGGAGCCATAACCATTTTGTGATCTTGAGTATCGCAGGATTGAGAAGGATGAGTTGGGAGCTTCGACTCACAAACTCGCGAGATCGTGAGATTGCGACAAGTGCCTTTGGAATTGGGCCTTGGTCACAGCGTTGTGGTCGCTTGGGAAGATAGGAGCTCGTGCCTAGTGTCATTCGCATAGGGGAGTTCCCGAAGGACCTATGGATCGATTTTGATTGAGATTCTAGTGGGAATCGAAAGAGCCGATGTGGCTCAAAGAAGGTAAAGAACGATCTTGTGAGCGGATCTCGGCTCGAGGGTCGATAGGTCTGCGTCAGTTTGGTATCAGAGCCTGACTCTGTTTGTATACTTTAGATAGGGAAAGAGAGAAAAAAATCTCATCCATGCCATCGATAAGAAGAGACAGACAAACACCCAATCCGCTAGAGGATAGGGAAATGCCAGAAAAAAGGGGTAGGCAGGTTCCAAATCCATCCATGGAAAGAGATATACATGACCTACGCACCATAGTCACAGACATGGAAATAAAACAGAGGCACACAACTGATGTTGGGGATATCAGTGATTCCAAAAGTGAAGATGAATTTGGACATGAAGGAGAAGAACTTGCAGCAGAAGATGCAACAAATGAATGCCTGATTAGGGCTATTGCAAGGATGGGTGCTAGAGTAAAAATGGACATTCCAGTATATGAAGGAAACTTGGATGTTGAAGAGCTTCTAGACTGGATTATATCTCTGGACACATATTTTGACTATGAAGATGTTGAGGAGGACAAAAAGGTCAAACATGTTGTCACAAGATTGAAAGGACATGTAGCATTGTGGTGGGATGAGCTACAAGTTGACAAATGCTACAAGGGAAAGCAGAAGATCAAGAGTTGGGATAGGATGATCGCGAAGATGAAGGCGAAATTCATTCCCAGGGATTACCAAATTACTCTATTTAAGAGAATGCAAAATTTGAGACAGAAGCTGATGACAGTGAAGGAGTACACTGAAGAATTCTATAGGCTGAACATCAGGGCAAGTCATCGTGAAAGTGATGATGAAAAGGTTGTCAGGTACATGAATGGTCTGATATATGACATTCAAGATGAGATGAGCATGATGACCATCTGAATGGTGGAAGTTGCTTATCAGATGGCTCTAAAAGCTGAAGAGAAGTTGAGCCAAAAACAAGGTCAAAGAGGTCGAGGAAGAAGTCATCCCAGAGGCAAATCAGTTGTACAGGATAGAAATTAGAAACCCAAGGAAGAGTGGAAGAAACCTCAGACTCAAACTGAGAGAGGTGGAAGCTCACAGAGAGGGTATCATACTGAATAGAAAGGTCAGTATGTTGATGGAAACATTTTTCCTCGTACCAGAGGTAGAGGAAGAGGAAGAGGTGGAGTGGTGAAATGCTTCACATGTGGAAAGGTCAGACATAAATCTTAAGAGTGTCCAGACAAAAAGAAAGAAGGTGGGGAAGCTCACATTGCTGAAGCACAAAGGTAGAATGTTGAGGCATAAGATGCTGAAGGCAGAAGATCATTGATGATGCGAAAAGTTCTCTTAACGCCAGAGAAGGAGGTAGAGAGTTCGGTCCAAAGGAACAGACTTTTTCGGACCGCTTGCAAGACCAAAGACTAGGCATGCAAAGTCATCGTGGACAGTGGTAGCACAGATAATCTCGTTTCTACAGAGATGTTAGAAAATATGGAGCTGGAGACTATTGAACATCCGAGTCCATACAGAGTTTTGTGGCTACAAAAAGGACATCAGGTAAATGTCACTAAACAATGTTTAGTTGAGTTTAAGATAGGTGGGTATAAAGATGAAATACTCTGTGATGTTATTCCCATGGATGTTTGTCATCTATTGCTAGGTAGATCGTGGCAATATGACAGGAATGTGATTCATAATGGGAGGAAGAACACATACACCCTAGAGAAGAATGGGAGAACTCACATGTTGTTGTCGATTAAGGACAAAGAGGTGAAACCTGAAGTAAGAAACATTGTAATTCTCATGAGTGGGAAGGAACTTCTTACAGAGGTTAAGAAGAAGGAGGAACCGCAATTCATTGTGGTCAGGAAGCCTAAAATTATTTTAACCAATACAAGGGTAGATGATTTACCAGAAGAGGTTCAGAAACTGTTGGAAGAGTTTGTTGACATAGTAGTGGACGAAATACCTCATTCGTTGCCACCGATCAGAAGTGTGAGTCATCATATCGATCTCATACCTGGAGCTAGTTTACCAAACAAAGCAGCGTATAGATTGACGCCGTAGGAGAATGAAGAAGTCAAAAGACAGGTCCAGGATTTAATGGACAAAGGGTTGGTTAGAGAAAGCTTGAGTCCATGTGTTGTTCCGACAGTACTCAGTCCTAAGAAAGATGGAGGCTGGAGGATGTGTACTGACTCGAGGGAAATCAAAAAGATAACCATCAGGTACAAATTTCCATTGCCAAGAATGGATGATTTGATGGATTGCTTGAGTGGAGCCAAAAAAAATTCGAAGATTGATTTGAAAAGTGGATATCATCAGATTCGTATGAGAGAAGGTGATGAATGGAAGACAACCTTCAAGACTAACGAAGGGTTGTATGAATGTCTTGTTATGTCATTTGGCTTAATGAACGTCCCAAGTACTTTCATGAGGTTGATGAATGAAGTCCTGAAGGATTTCATTGGAAAATTTGTCATAGTGTATCTTGATGACAAACTGATTTTCAGTAAAATAGAGGCAGAGCATCTGAAACATTTGGCTATATTAATGAAGAGGCTACAGAAAGAGAAGCTACTGATAAATATGAAGAAATCCTCGTTCATGAAGACAGAGCTCATTTATTTGGGATTTTTTATTTCTACAGATAAATTGAGGATGGATCCAGATAAGGTGGAGGTAATTAAGAATAGGCCATCGCCGAAGAGTATATTTGAGGTGAGAAGTTTTCATGGATTGGCTAGTTTCTACCAAAAGTTCATCAGGAATTTCAGTGGAATTAGTGCACCGATGATGAACACAGTGAAGAAGAGACAGAAGTCTTTTCACTGGACAGAAGAGGCTGAGAAAAGCTTAAATTTGTTGAAAAGGAAAATCACGGAACAACCAATTCTGGTGTTGCCGGATTTTAAAAAGACATTTCAGATAAAATGTGATGCAAGTGGATTTGCAATAGGGACAGTCTTGAGCCAAGAAGACAGGCCAATAGCATACCTCAGTGAGAATGTGAATGAAGAAAAAGTGAAATACTCCACATATGACCAGGAGTTCTATGCTATTATCCAGGCATTGAAGAAATGGAGGCATTACTTAATCCCTAAGGAGTTTGTCTTATACAGTGACAATCATGCTTTGCAATTTGTGAATCAATAGGAGAATTTGAATCAAAGATATGTTAAATGGGTTGAATACATACAAAACTTTAATTTTGTAATCAAGCATATTTCTGGAACTGCTAACAAAGTTGTTGATGCTTTGAGCAGGAAATGTTTGTTGTTGCAGGAGTTCAGAGTCAAAACATTGGGTTTTGATGATCTCAAGGACATGTACAGAGATGATCCAGATTTTAAAGAGGCGTATGAAGTAGCTAAGAATCCAATTCTCAGGGCCAGAAGCCAATGTATAGAATACATGATCCAGGAAGGATTACTATTTAAGGGTAATCAACTTTGTATTCCAAAATGCTCCATGAGGGAGAGTTTGCTGAAGGAGAAACATAGTGGAGGATTGGTCGAACATTTCGGTCATGACAAGACATTCTCAAAATTAAACGAGTCATATTTTTGGCCAGGAATGAGAGCCGACGTCAAACGATTCATGGACAGATGTAGAATTTGCCAGCATTCAAAAGGAAAGAGGCAAAATGCAGGCTTTTATTAATCGTTACCCATACCTGACAGGCTGTGGGATGCAATCAGCATGGACTTCATATTGGGGCTGTCGAGAACATAAAGAGGGTTTGACTCGATCTTTGTAGTGGTGGATAGATTTTATAATATGGCACACTTCATACCGTGTCAGAAAACCAGTGATGCAACTCACATTGCGAATTTGTTTTTCAAAGAAGTCATTCGACTTTACGGCTTACCAAGGAGCATAGTTTTGGATCGAGACACCAAGTTCATGGGACACTTCTGGAGAACCTTATGGAAAAAACTGGGAACAAAATTGTTGTTCATTTCAGCTTATCATCCTCATATGGATGGACGGACAGAAGTTGTGAACAGAAGTTTGGGAGACTTGCTGAGGAGCTTGGTGATAGAACACCACAGTCAGTGGGACAATATTCTGCCACAGGTGGAATTTGCTTATAATGATTCAATCAACAGAAGCACAGGGAAAAGTCCATTCCATATTTTTTATGGGATGCATCCAAGAGGAGTTTTGGAATTGAGAGATTCAGAATAGAATGTAACTAGGAGTGCTAGTGCAAAGGATTTTGCAGAAGCAATGAAGGAACTTCACAACTAGGTGAAGGAGCGATTGCAGAACTCGAGCCAAGAGTATAAGCGCAGAGCAGATGAACACATTAGACAGCTTCAATTTGAGGTTGGTGATTTGATTCTGGCACATCTGAGAAAGGAAAGGTTCCCGAAGGGGACATATAACAAACTGAAGATGAAGAATATCGTACCATGTAAGGTATTGAAGAAATTTGGGGCAAATGCTTATGAGATTGAATTACCCGATGGGATCAGAATTTCTCTGATATTCAATGTCTCATATTTGTACCCATACAAACCTGAGGAATCAGGAATAAGTGATGAACAACCAGAGGTTCAGTGGACTAAATAGATGCCAGTTGCAGAGAAGCCACAGATGGAAAGCATACCGAACAAAAGAGTTAGTAAGAGCACCAGGTGAAAGGAATATTTTGAATACTTGGTCAAGTGGAAGGGACATCCATTTGAATATGCCAGCTGGGAGAATGAAGTAGAGATACAGACGCATGGATAGACCGTGCGAGAGCTCATGGACAGGAGCCCATGAAAATTTTCAAGCAAGGGAGTATGATGCAGGAGCATCACCAACATCAAGCGAGCATGGGACAAAACACCAATGCATTTTGGCACATGATGAATTGTTTGAAATGTTTTGAAGTTCGATACGCCAAACATAAATGAAATAATTAAGAAAGGGCGTACTTGTAGATTGTAATCAGACCTTGAGCGTCCCGCTCTCGTCTGAAGGACTAAGAGGCATTTATGCTAGTAAATGTAAGTAGGTAGCTTTGAATTCTTAGATTAGACAGTTTTAGGAGCGGAGGGAAAATGGATATAGACACCCTCACTTGTATCATTGTAAAATTAGTAACATTATCAATCAAGAGAGAATAGAGAAGAAGAAGTAGAGAGCTATGTAGAAAAAAACCCATGTACAGAAGTTTTGGATTAATACAAAGATCTTTAGTTCAGACTCATGGTGTCCAATTGTTTTCTGTGTTGCACATGTTGATTGATATATGCTTGTTTACTCTCTGTTATGCGTTTTCTTTGCTGCGTGAATGTATGATTTCATGTTGAATGTCTGAAATCTGAAGAGAAGGAGAGTAAAGAATGGGTTTCAATTGTTTCTCTGTCTAAGAAAGAGTTTTCCTGCAAGGAGTGCAGTGAAATTGTCTGCAAGGTGTGCGTTTACAGAAGTCAGAGTTCGTCTCTGCAAGCTTAGGAGAGATAGAATTTGTTCTCATTCTCGCAGAAGTGCAAGTTAAGCACAGGAGTCATGCAAAGTGTGCAAAGGCTGAGTGAAGTCTCCAAATTACAACCTGAGAGAAATTGTTGAAAGACTGTTGTCGCAGGGAGTGCGCAGAGTCTCAGAATTCAAAAACTTGGTGTGTATTTGAAGAAGTATCGCAAGGAGTGCCCGCGGGAATTTTCTCCAAAGGACTTGAGGATTTTTCAATCAAGCTCAGGAGGTTTAGTACCTTGAAGTGTTCAAAGGGGAGGCATTGCAAAGTTACTTGGAAGCAGATAAGTTCCATAAGGGGATACCGTGTTCATTTCGTAGGAGTTGTCAAGGAAGATTTGGATGGTTGGAATTCTCCAAGGGGAATTCACAAAGTCCCAAGAACCGTCATATCTTGCGAAGGAGCAAGGAGGTTTACGGCGAGTGTTTTTTTTTTAGTTTAATCTCAGGGGAGAATAGAGTCGTAGGATCTGAGCCAACAAGGGCCCTTAGATCACTCACGCAATCGCATCTCGAGGTTTCGTGGGTTGAAGAGTCAAAACCTTTGCATCAAGATTCGCAAGGTTCTGAAAGGTGAAGTCGCGAACCCTTGAGAGAATCTGAGCCGTCCAATTGGAAGGACATGTGTCACAAGATCCTCTCTATCGAGGATTCGGACATCGGAGGTCAGAGATGGAAGTTCTTCAACTTTGCAAGTGGCAAAGTCGCGAGAGGATTGGGATCGTCCATTCGAGGAGGACCAGTGGCAAAGATCTAGGGATCTCGTGAACTCAGGGGTTTGCAAGGTGAGAGCCCAAATATTGGGTGCTCCAAGTCATGACTGGTGAAATCGCAAGGAGCAAGGACAGTTGTAGGATCTAGGTCAAGGGAGGACCATTGGATCAGAGTCTCACTGTGCATATCACGCATTCAGAGGTTTGAAGGTGCAGAAGAACCTAACAGCACAGAGTGGACAGGTGGCATACTTGTCGACTCGGAGGTCAAACCTTTGTTGACCATTTCGAGGTTTTGTGAGTCAGAGAAACAAAATCATACATCAAGATTCGCAAATTCATGAAGTCCGAGAACTCCAAAAAGCTGGGAAGTTTCGTTGTGGGACCCGCGTTGGTGACATGTCGAAATTTCGGCATTTCAAAATATCGGAGGATAAGAGGTCGAGACTATTGTCCTGAAAGTCCCAAAGTTGCAAGTTGTGATAAGGAGTACCGAGGAGTTCTGGATCTCGGCATTTCGGGTGTCGGGATACAATGGAGGAAGCGCTTCAGGAAGCGAAGTCGCGAAGTGCCAAAGTTGGGCATAAGGGACACGTGGCAGAACCATACGGTGGGCCCAGGAAATAGACCGGCGGACACACGTCACCTATTGGAAGGAGTCAACACTCCATTGACCTCTCGCATCTCGTGGATTCACGAGATAAGAGTACAAGAGTTCAACCTTTAAATTCACGAAATGGCGAGTAGCGAGAGGAGCTTGCATGAAGCTTAGCTGGTGGTCACGTGTAGAGGGCGCTAATGAAAGAGGAGCCATAACCATTTCACGATCTCGGGTATCATAGGATTGAGAAGGAGGAGTCGAGAGATTTGACTCGTGAACTTGCGAGATCGCGAGATTGCGACAAGTGCCTTTGGAATTGGGCCTTGGTCATAGCGCTATGGTCACTTGGGAAGATAGGAGCTTGCACCTAGTGTTGTTCGCACAAGGGATTTCCTGAAGGACCTGTGGATTCATTTTGATTGAGATTCCAATGGGAATCGAAAGAGATGATATGGCTCAAAAAAGGTAAAGAACGATCCTGTGAGTGGATCTCGGCCCGAGGGCCGATAGGTCTGCGTCAGAAGAGATACATAGAATAATCCACAAGATAGCTCTAGTCCTCAGTTGCTTACACAGGACGCTTACAGTGGGATTTTGGGATCACCATAACAATTTTTCCTTTAATCATAGAACAGCTCGACGATAGGTGCACCCTATGTAATACCAATAAAATACCACTCTATATTGATTAAAGAAACGACTAAGGATGCAACCTAATAGCATTTCGAGATCTCCCCGAGTCAAGAAAAATAAAAAGAAAACCACCTGTCTAAAATGGCTTACAAATAAATGAAAACCTTTGAACAAAAAAAGGTTATCCTCATAGGAGAGACAAACCGTAAGTCACCCTGAGTCAGAAAATATGGTTTTTATATAGAGCATGGATACTAGTATTCCATAAGGTAAGAGTAGCGAGAATGAAGGCCCAACCACCAATCTTAAATAATTAGTTATAGAGACAAGCTCAAAATACAAACAACCCTTCCTTACATCCTACAATTAACTCAAGCAATGGATTTTTGGTAAACATACCTGGTAAATATGTGAACCAGTCAGACGTGTAACATCTTCTCGCCTACGCAGAGAAAAGAACCCCCTCATCATTGGTGGTTACACACGAAGTAGGGTTGCAAAAGATAACACAGAGCGATTTTTTTGAAATGCACAAAGGATAAATGAAGCTTAGTTACCTAAGTGGCACACATATTGAAAGAGTAATGGCGATGGAGGCCTCTAGAACTCAGGCCATGTGTACATGCGTACATGGCGTATCCTTATTGGTCACAACAATCTAGAACTATACAGCGTAGGAAGAACCTCATAACTCTCTACCAGAGCAGTTAATAACTTTTTACGGACAGGTGATAACTACGCATTGAATTGAGCCACTAACCCTGTTAGTGTGAATCCCTATCAAGAAATTGTGTGGCTTCCATGACAGACAGTAAGTTTTAGGGTGGTGACATTTTGCGCCAGGTGGGATTCAAATCCCAGTGTTAGAATATGTACTCGAGTGACCCTGTCATTGATTAGGGGTGTGCGTGAAGACCCGCCAACTATCAAGGGAAGACGCATGTTCAGTTAAGGTATGGATGTTGCAAGGCGGTCATATGTGACCAAGGGTAAAACCTTCAAGTATGAATTGTGTTCATATGCACCCTAGTATACTCAAATCAAGTAATATGTTTCCTTGGATATAGAAAACGATTATGATAATGGGTTGTACCTAATAGCAATGTTTTATTAATTCCTTGTTACATAGATTGTTTGATGTGGTCGTAACGAAATCAGAAGTATCCCTTCATTTGAATGTGAGGAAAAGAGCACCATGTCTATTCGAATATGGAACTCTAATGAAATACTTTGGTGGGTACCCTAATACAAATAAGAATACAAATAAGAGCTTGTAAACTAGAGTTACTCTAGACCTTATGGTCATGAATCACCCATTGGGTTTTGGAGAGACTCCACTTCAACTTGTTTGACATACATTAACACGGGGTTTGAGTAATAATAATAAGCATGAGTTACATGGAAAGGGTGATCACCTTATTTCATTTACGAATAATAAAAATAAGTACATGTCGTCTTCAAATGGAAATGTTTTAATTACAAACTGATCAAGTATAACAGAACAAAGGAGTTTTAATGCACCTAGAAAAATTTCTTTTAGTTGGAAATTTTGGGGTACATTACATATGGTATTAGAGAAAAGGTTATATCACTTGGACCTTAAACAGGGCCAAAACTTTTTTTTTAGCACATGCTTTCTATTTAATGAAAACAACTAACAAAACATTTACTGTTACAAACAAAAAAACATTATTTATGTTGTGATAATGGCATCACGGAATGAAGAGTAGGTCAGGCTTGTGGAGAATCTTGATCAAGGACCTACTAGAGAACTTGGACAGAACAATGAAGGAAGTTCTTCCACTCGAGTTCTGGAAACCATGAAAAAACTCATTGTGGAACTGCAAGTTTTCAAGGCAGACAATGAGAAACTGAAAAAGGCACAACAAGAACAACAGGAAATGAATGAAGTACTGTTGTGAAGCATGGTAACAAAGAAGAGACCAAAATACAATAACCAGGAAGAAGAGGCCAGTAAAAGGGCCCCAATAATTATGGCCCTAAAGCAGAAAAAGGGGGTAGCTCTTCCAAAGGTACACCATCATCAGAAGATAAAACAACCATAGGAAGAAAGAGGAAACAGGTGGAGCATATGGAGGGAGAGTTTAAGAAAATCAAATCATCCATCTTTGATGGGGAATCCAGGATAGGGGAGGAGGATCAAGCATGGTTACTAGACATAAAAAAGTATTTTTATATCTACAATTATTACAACAACATGAAGGTCAAAATGACCATCTATAACTTGAAAGGAAAAGAAAGTATATGGTGGCAAGACCTGAAGTTGGCCAAGGGCCTAAAGGAAAAATAGACGGAGTGGTCAGATTTCAAGAAATACTTAAAGAAACAGTATTTGTCTAAAAGTTACTACGAAAGAAATACCAAAGAGTTTTAGGAGCTATGACTTGGTCAAATGACTATGGATGACTTGATAAGGAAATTCCTGGAATTATTAAGGTTCATGCCTTATATTTGGGAAGATAAAGTAAAAATCTAGCAGTTCCTAAGTTTCTTACCACGGTCCTATAAGGACGGGATCGAATTCGACAACCCCAAGAACTTAAGTGAATTTTTCAGGAAGGCTTGAATGTGTTACGACCAATACAAACAACAGTCTGAATTTACCAAGGCTTGGAAAGGCAAGAAACAAGACAGAATGAACCAGTGGAAGAAGGGATATCAACCAACCCCTTTCTAAAATGCAACAAAGAGATTTCCAAGGAAATATTTTCACTCCAATAACCAAAACACCTAAGGAGGAGGTAAATAAATTAATATGGGAACCAAGAAGTTTGGGGATAGCCCCAGAGAACCGTTAAAATGTTGGGAATGTGGAGAACCTCATTTAAGGACGAACTGTCCACATCTAACTTCTGCAGCAAGGACCAAATTTCACAACCTGCAAGAGGCCTCTACAGTGGGATAAGTGGGCAGAAGCATACACAGGATTAACACAGCCATGGATGGCCAACAAGCTAACCACCGATCCACTGTAGTGGAAGTTGAAGGTAAAGTTAACAATAATCATGTTTATGTTTTAATTGATCCAGGAGATACTTTGAGGTATGTTTCTCCTGGTGTAGTGGATTCAAATAAACTTAAGAAAATAAGACATGCAAAATCTTGTCTAGTACAACTAGCAACAAGAACAAAAAGAAAAGTAATTGATTTCATTTCTGACTGTGAGTTCAGTTTAGGTGGTCAAAACACAAAGATAAATTTGAATATTCTACCGTTAGGATCTTATGATATAATTGTTGGAATGGAATGGTTAGAGAGGAATAAAGCGGTTCTGGATTGTTATGAAAAATTACTCACTTACAAAGACGAAAACAACACTATTAGGACAGTACAAGGCATATGAAAACTAGTCTTTGTTAGGTATATTTCAGCAATGCAATTTAATAAGTGCATGATAAAAGGTTGTCAGACTTATGCTATGCAAGTGACAAGTCTGTTGGAAAAAGAAAATAAACCTAGCCTACAATATTTTGTTGTCTTACATGATTTTAGAGATGTGTTTGTTGACGAAATACCTAAACTGCCCCCAAGAAGAGAGATAGACTTCTCTATCGATCTGTTGCCTAGTTCAGCCCCTATATCTAAGGCACCCTACCGAATGAGTTTACCCGAATTAACAGAGTTAAATATTCAACTACAAGAACTATTGGACAAGGAATACATCAGGCCAAGTGTCTCACCATGGTAAGCACCAGTCCTTTTCTTTAAAAAGAAAGACGGAACTCTAAGATTATGAATTGATTACAGACAATTAAACAAAATGTTGTTAAGAACAAATACCCCCTACCTAGAATCAATGATCTGTTTGATCAAGTAGGTGGGACAAATATTTTTTCTAAGTTGGATTTAATATTTGGTTATCACCAGGTTAGAATAAAGGATGAAGACATAAGTAAAACAGCATTCAGGATGAGATATGGACATTATGAATTTGTCGTTATACCGTTTGGTCTCACTAACGCACCAACAACATTTATGTGTTTAATGAACAACATTTTCATTCATTACTTGGATAAGTTTGTTTTGGTATTTACTGACGATATCCTAGTGTATTAAAAAACAAAAGAAGAACACGAGGAACATCTAAGGATAGTATTGCAAAATTTAAGGAAACACAAATTGTATGCTAAATTCGACAAATGTGACTTTTATCAAAAGCAAATACAACACCTAGGACATGTAATATTTGAAGAGGGTATTGCAGTTGACCCAGAGAAGATAAGAGCCATCATGGAATGGCCTATCCCTAAGGACGTAGAAGACATCCAGTCATTCATGGGAATCACCGGGTACTATCGCAGATTTATAGAGGGATTCTCTAAGATTGCATACCCTATCACATCCCTACAGAAGAAGGGAACCAAGTTTAATTGGTCACAAAAATGTCAAGATAGTTTTAATAAGTTAAAGGAATTGTTAACAACCGCACCCATTTTAAGGGTAGCAGACCAAGATAAAGACTTCACAATCTCTGTGGATGCGATTAAAGAAGGTTTGGGAGGTGTCCTAACTCAAGAAGGTTATGTTATTTGTTACGAGTCCTGAAAAATAAAAGAGCACGAATGAAACTATGTCACTCATGACTTGAAATTAGTAGACTTCATCCATGCATTAAAAATGTGGCAACACTATATAATGGGCAGAAACTTTATGTTACTAATGGATAACAATGGTGTGAAATTCTTGTTTATTCAACTAGACCTTAATGCAAGGCAAGCAAGATGGTTGTCCTTCTTGAGTGAATTCAATTTCGAGGTAAGACACATCAAGGGTAAAGAAAACAAAGTGGAAAATGATTTAAGTAGAAGAATTCATGGGATGTTTGAGATAAAAATTAGCAGGGAAGAAAGTGATATTGAGCAAAGGATAAAGGTTGCAAGTAATAATGATGAAAACTACAATAAAACAGTGGAAAAATTACAAAATAATGCAGAACATTTAGACAGAACAGATCTAAGTTTAGACAGAAATGGTCTACTTAAATTCAAAAATAGGTTATACATACCAGATTCTACTAAATTAAAGCTAACAGTTTTGGACGAAGTACATAAGAAACCATATTTTGGTCATTCGGGATACCATAAAATGGTAACAACACTAAGGAAGTTATTTTATTGGCCTAATATGAAAGCTGAGACAACAGAATACTTGTCTAAATTCCAAGATTATCAATAGGTGAAGGTTGAGCACCAACACCCAGTCGACCTGTTGCAGCCTCTACCTGTACCGGAATGGAAATGGGAGACCATATCACTGGATTTTATCACATGTTTGCCTAGAATTCAAAAACAGAATGATTCAATTATGGTAGTAATTGATCATCTTAGCAAGTATGCATATTTTATTCCTGTAAAATCTATTTATAAAGCTATTAACATCGTTGAAATATTCATGAAGGAAATTTTTAGACTGCATGGTATTCCTAAAATGGTGATTTTGAATAGAGACGTAAAATTTACATCTACTTTTTGGAAAGAATTGTTTGCAAGGTTGAATACTAACTTCAATTTCATCACAAGCTACCATCTACAAATGGATTGGCAAACTGAACGAACAAACCAAATCATGGAAGATATGCTATGAATGTACGTAAGGAAGAAACCAAGTAAGTGGGAAGACTACCTGCACTTGGTGGAATTTGCATACAATAATGGTTATCGGACATCAGCTAAGATGAGCCCGTTCGAAGTATTGTACATCAGAAAGTGTACAACTCCGATTAGCTAGGATAACCCAGTTGACAAAATCATGGTGGGACCAGAAATGCTCCAGGAAATGGAGAATATAGTAAGAAAAGTACAACAAAATTTAATGGATACACAGGATAGACAAAAAAGTTACGCAGACCTGAAAAGAAGACACCATGAATTTCAAGTTGGAGACCATGTATATTTAAAATTCAAAGCAAGAAGAAGTTCATTAAAGATAGGAAATTGTTCCAAGTTGGCACCTAGGTTTTGTGGCCCTTTCGAGATCTTAGCCCAAATTGGACTTGTGGCATACCAACTTGCACTTCCTGCAAATCTGAAAATTCATAATGTATTTCATGTTTCCTTGTTAAAAAATTATGTTCATGATCCTACTCACATGATCGAATGGAACATGGTGCAGCTGGAAACAGAAGGCGAGTTCCAAGTAGAACCCCTGCGCATTCTAGACAGGAGAGAAATAGCAATGTGGAATAGAGTCGTAGCCTAGGTAAAAGTGCAATGGAAGAACTTTAGTCCTAAGGAGGTCACTTGGGAATTGGAGGAATATTTTCAGAAATATTATCCAACCCTGTTCCGAGAAAGGAGCAAACATTGAGGACAATGTTGTACTGAAGGGGGAAAGGATGTAATATCCCCAAAAATAAATTATTATTAAAGTCTGAATACACTTAGGAATTTGTTTCCGTTTTTGGAAAATTTGAATTTGGAAAATTATTGCCATTTATGAAAATTTCGAATTTGGAATTTAATTAAATGTAATTTACTATTGTGATTGTTGAGCAAATATTTGATTTTCCCAACCAACTCTTTGAATATGACACTTGTAAGAAACAAATATTTTTTATATTTCTTGCTAAGAGACAAATGGAACAGCCAGGTTGAAATCAGTTGACCATGACTCCATGAGTGCGGAACATGTTTGAACTACTTCAGGGCTGAATTTTACAAGTGGAAAATCAAGAGTTTGGTCATTGGTAGCCCCTGAAAATCATGGATTTGTAAAGATACAAAAATTCCCATGGGGGAAAGACCTAGGCACAATATTCTTTGGCATATATATCATATGGGAGGAGGCAGGACGCTGCCTAGTATGCTAAGGAGAGGAAGATCACTTGTTGTTATGAGCACTAGTTTATGAGTGTGAGGCAAGAAGAATTTTTCTGATTCTACAAGAGGATGATATCTAAGGAGGATTTTTGGAGTTGCCCTCATGGATTCATGGTCAGGATAGGGGGTGAATGGAGCAAGTAGATTGGTTGTGTTGTTCTATGGTTGGGTGGAACTTGGTTTTTCCATTTGTTGTCCCAGCACTTTGTTCAAATATGTACCTCTACTTATTGTTTCATTGAATTGTTTTACTGGATAATGACTGGCAGAATGAAACGAATTGTAGACTAAGATTTATTTTACAGTTGAATTTATCAGTGAGTAGAACTAAGATTCTACTATGTGTGATAGTTGTTGGTGAATGTGATATAAGTTCGATCTTGTTGTTGATATTAGGAAATTTGGCATAAGTATGTATACAGATTTAAGTATAAACATGCTTGAAATTATTTCAGACGGCTACAGGTTGACCATCCTTAAGTATAGATCTACAGGAAATACCGGTGTATGTGTTTATATTTTTCAATAAATATAACCTGAACAGAAGTATTACCATGATAAATAGAACATATACCATATCTGTAGTTTGTATCTATATGTATAGATATTCTCTTGAAGAATATTTAAATTGTACTCACCAACGAAACCTTTAGTGAATATCATAATTGAAATGCGTATATATGTTGCTACCATACGAATTTATATGCTATAAGAATATCTAATACAAATAAAAATATATATTGACTAATACAAGTATTTTTCATTAAAACCGATTGTATTAAGTGTAGCATAAGGTTACAATACTTTCCATTTTTATAATCTCAGAATTAAATGTCCAGCGGACATAAATACATAAAACATGTTACCTATTACAGAGTCGGTACAATACTTAAACAAGTCTTTGAACTCTATACATTATATGCGGTCATAAAATTTAATTAGTGAGATCGTTTTTCAATATTCTAGGGTTTTCCCCTATGTCTTCTCTGTTCATAATTGAATTTACGAGAAAACCAGCTAACCTTGGAAGCCTAGTATAAAATTTATCACAATAACAGAACCTTACTGCGGAACTTTGTACCATAGTGAGTGGAACCTGGAAACTTAGATTAAGATTCTGGAAAATGGAACTTGAATACCTTTTTCGAGCCTGGAGATAGCCAGATCCTTTGACCACGAAAAGATCCAAGACCTGCAATGAATAAAGGGAATTATTAAATAGGGTTGTGAAGAATCAAAGAATTAATAGATACGAAATTAATTTTCGAGAAGCTAGTAAAAGGACGAAAATTTGATTTGTAAGAGAAATAAAATGCAAAAATAAATCATGAAACATATTATTAAGTAAAACAACACCAGGTAAACACTTAGCTTGAGTTGGTGTAAGGTGTTGTTTTTCCTTCAGCAACATTGAGAGAATGGTTCATAACCCGAAGGGGAGGAGAGGGCTTTGAATGTTATGATGGGTACCTTCGCATTAGAAAACATGGGTCCCATCATTAGTCTTGCAACCAAACTAACTTAAAATATTTACGCAGAATGCAATAGTAGACAGAACATTCATATATGTATTGCATAACCAAAATTATAAAGAGCGCACAGTATAACATTTTTTCTGTATAGGTTGAGAAATAATATCCTCTTAATACAACATTTTAATAATAAAGAAGAATACATACAGGAAAACGAGATTCTAGTCACTCAAATCTCTTTTATGCTAATAAAGTGAGATTCGATTGATTAACCACGTAATTTTCCATATAAAAGTGTACAGATAGGGTTACGGGATACTGGTGTCATAACACCCAAACTTACGATCTGATGACAACAACACGCAGACAAGAACTGAGCTTTTAAAATAGAACACGAAATATTTCTTTTAACCCTCTCTTAACCACAGATCTCAAGAATAGGAGTGTTAGGATGAATTATGTTCCAGAATCTAAAACCTGGAAAATTTAAGTTATTTTCCTTCAATAGAGTGGTCTCACGACCGTGACCTCCTATGAGAAAGTTAGATAGAGGGGGACCGTAGACAGAGCTCTACCTACGAGCAGGAGGGGAGAGAATAGTCTTGTTTCAAATAGAGTCATTTCCTTATAATCTTGCGTCGTGGCCCAACGATATAAAACCCATTCAATCTAGGGAGATACCTTCTCGACCTTAAGTACCGAGGGTTTAGGAATTCATGCCTCCTCATTTTCCTTATGAATGTAGAGATACATAGAATAATCCACAAGAGAGCTCTAGTGCACAGTTACTCACACAGGACGCTTACAGTGGGATTTTGGGATCACCATAACAATTTTTTCTTTAATCAAAAAAGATCTCGACGATAGGTGCACCCTGTGTATTACCAATAAAATACCAATCTATTTTTATTAAATAAATGACTGAGGATGAAACCTAATAGCATTTTGGGATCTCTCTGAGTCAAGAAAACTAAAAAGAAAACCGCCTGTGTGAAATGGCTTATAAATAAATGAAAACCCTTGAACAATGAAAGGTTATCCTCACGGGAGAGACAAACCATAAGTCACCCCGAGTCATAAAATATGGTTGTTATACAAAGCATGGATATTAATATTCTGGAAGGTAAGAGTAGTGAGAATGAAGGCCAAACCAGAAATCTTAAAGAATTAGTTACAGACACAAGCTCAAAATACGAACAACCCTTCCTTACATCCTACAGTTAACTTGAGCAATGGAGTTTTAGTAAACATACCTGGTAAATCAGTGAACCAGCCAGGCGTGTAACATCCTTTTGCCTACGTAGAGAAAACAACCCCCTCATCGTCGGTGGTTACACATAGAGTAGGGTTGCAGAAGCTAATGCAGAGTGATTTTTTTGAAATGCACAAAGGAGAAATGAAGCTTAGTTACCTAAGTGGCTCACATATTGAAAGATTAATGGCGATGGAGGCCCATATAACTCAGGCCATGTGTACATGCGCACATGGTGTATCCTTATTGTTCATGACAACTCAGAATTGTACATTGAAGGAAGAACCTCATAACTCTCTACCAGAGAAGTTAATAACTTTTTACGAACAGGTGATAACTACGCATTGAATCAAGCCACTAACCTTGTTAGAGTGAATCCTTGTCATGAAACCATGTGGCTTCCATGATGGACAATAAGGTTTAGGGTGGTGACATGTCACACCAGGCGGGCTTCAAATCCTAGTGTTAGAATATGTACTCAGGTGACCCTGTCGTTGATTAGGGGTGTGCGTCAAGACCCGCCAACTACCATGGGAAGACACACATTCAGTTAAGGTATGGACGTTGCAAGGGGATCATATGTGACCAAGGGTAAAACCTTCAGGTAGGACATGCATTCATATGCGCCCTAGTAGACTCAAATCAAGTAATACGATGCCTTGGATATAGAAAATGATTATGATAATGCGTCGTACCTAATAGCAATGTTTTATTAAGTCCTTGTTACATAGATTGTGTAAAGGGTTAGAGTAAATAAAGGAAAATGGATTGTTTGATATGGTCATAACGAAATCGGAAGTATCCCTTCAGTTGAATGTGAGGAAAAGAGCACTATGTCTATTCGAATATGGAACTCTAGTGAAATAATTATGTGGGTACCCTAATACAAATAAGAATACAAATAAGATCTTGTAAACTAGAGTTACTCTAGACCTTATGGTCATGAATCTCTCATTGGGTTTTGGAGAGACTCCACTTCAACTTGTTTGACATACATTAACATGGGGTTTGAGTAATAAGAATAAGAACGAGTTACGTGGAAAAGGTAATCGCCTTATTTCATTTACGAATAATAAAAATAAGTACATGTCGTCTTCTGACAGAAATATTTTAATTATAAACTGATCAAGTATAACAGAACAAAGGAGTTTTAATGCACCTAGCAAAAAAAAAATTAGTTGGAATTTTTTGGGTACATTACATGTTGTCTTGGTGATTGATCTTGGTGATTGATCTTGGTGAGTATATCTTATTTGGTCGATAATATTGATGAGGTAGGTTGTTGTGATATGTTGTTTGGACAGGTTGTTGTGACATGTTATTTGTATAGGTTTGGTGCATGGTTGATGCACTTGTTCATGGTACAGGTTGAGGTACAGGTTGGTTCATGGTTGATGCACTTGTTTATGGTACAAGTTGATTACAGTTTGTTTGGTACAGTTTGGTACATGGTTGATGCACGTTTTTATGGTACAGGTGTATTACAGGTTGAGGTACTATTTGATGCATGGTTGATGCATTGTTCAGGTTATTGGTATAGGTTGTTTGGTGCAAGTTGATTGGTACAGGTATATAGTATTATATCTCACATTGGTTCCATCTTTCTACTTCTACATTAGGTTGGTTGGAAGGGGAAAGGACAGGTGGTTGTAGATGGAGAACATAGGGGGTTGTACCCTCCTTCTAGTTGTATCCAGATAATTGGGGAGTTGGATCTTCCCTAAGGTTGTAGCCTAAGAAAATAGGGGGTTAGATCCTCCTTCCAGTTACATTTGGAAAACAAAGGAAGTTGGTGCTTCCAATGAATGTAATTATTAAAGACATATCATAAAAACCATTATGTGGTTTTCTCCCGCTTTGGGTTTCCATGTAAAAACATTGGTGTACTGTGTTTGTTTCTGATTTTTCATTTGTTCATTGATTATTTACTCTACAACTATTGGATGATAATAATACATTGATATAACACTTGCATGTTGTGGTTAAAAATGATTGAATTGCTCAATTACTGATTCACCCCCCCCCCCTCTCAGTAATCCAACAGTTATTTACCAAGGAATTCATTTCCTCTTTCATGCCTTGCTCCCACTTCTTCTTGGTGTTTACCTACATTGCTTCTTCATAACATTCCAGTTCACTAGAATCAGTCAACAATAAATAATACAATGAAGTAGAGTATCGTTCAAGGGGTCTACTTAACCTGGTAGATCTTCTAACAACACTTGCAGGAGTTTGAGGTACATGTTGATTCTATTGTTGTACATTTTTATTTTCTAGTACCTTTGGAATTTATTTTTCAGTGATCTTGTCAAGCACTATGTATTCTCATTTTTCTTTCTCCTATTTCTTTCCCTGCAATTGATCTTTGTACATGACCTTCTCATTGAATATGAAATCTCTACTCCTAATGATTGTTTTATTTTCATAATCCCATAAGAGATAACCAAAATTATTAACATTGTATCCAATAAAGGTACACTTCTTGAATTTTGCCTCAATCTTTGTTCTATTTTCTTTATCAATATGGACAAATGATTCACAACCGAAAGTCTTCAAAAAATAATAGTTTACCTTTTTACCTGTCCATGCCTCCTCTGGAATTATACCATCCAAAGAGCTTGAAGGTCTTTTGTTTATTAAGTAAACAATAGTATCTATAGCATCTTCCCAGAAATGTAAGAGAAAACCAGAATGCAATCTCATACTCTTTGCATGCTCCATGATTTTCCTATTCATCCTTTCTGACACACCATTTTCTTGTGGTGTTCCTATAACTGTCTTCTCTCTACGAATCCCATGGTATGAACAGTAATCACCAAACTCCTTTCTACAATATTCACCTCCATTTTCTGATCTAATACACTTTAACCTTTTTCCTATCTCATTCTCAACCAAACCTTTTCATTTCTTAAAAGTATCAAAAAAATCATATTTTTGTCGAATGTAATAAACCCATGTTTTTCTATTTGCATCATCAATAAAAGTAGAAAATAACGAGAGACACCAAGATATGATACCTGAGTTATTCCCCATACATTTGTATGCACAAGCTCTAACCTTTCACTCTTCTTTTCTTTTCTAACTCTGAGAAATCCGGCTCTCTTATGTTGTCCATAAACACAATGCTCACAGAAATCCAAATCAATTTGTTTAAGATCTAACAACAAATTTATTTTTTGAAGTATTTGCATCCCCTTCTCACTCATGTGTCCAAGCCTAGATTCCACAGTGTTGTATCCACTCTTGTAGAATCTAAAGAGATAGAAGAGTTAGTATTACCAATACATAAATACAATGTACCTACCTTCTCTCCTTTTTCTATCACCAATGATCCTTTGGTGACCTTCCACACCTTATATGTAAATATGAATATACAACCTTCACTTTCCAACTACCCTGTTGAAATCATATTTTTCCTTAGATCTAGAACATGTCTTACCTCTTTCAACAACCATTGGTTTCCATTTCTTTGATTTATTTTTACCTTTCCCATTCCAACAATTTTGCATGGTGCATCATCACCCAAATGAACCTGTCCACAATCACCTTGAACATAATCTAGAAAATGTTTCCTATTGGGTGTGACATGAAATGAAGCTCCTAAATCTACTACCCAAGACTCGAAAATATTATCTACAGAAATAATCAAAGCATCTTGTAACACATCACCTGTTACATTTGCTTCCTTATTTTTCTCTTGTTGTCCATATGTTTGTTTCTTTAGAGCTTTGCAGTGTTTCTTCAGATGTCCTTTCTTCCCACAACTCCAGCACTCTATCTTTCCAAATCTGAATTTGAATCTATCCTTCCTATAATTCTCATGGTTCCTTTAGCCCTTTCCTCTATCCTTTTCTCTTCCCTTGTTCTCCACATTTAATGCATTACCTGATGTCTCACCTTTGTTTTTCCTTCGCATTTCCTCATTAAGGATAACACCAAAAACATTAACAAATTTTAAAGTGTTTGAACCAGAGACAGAGTTACTTACAATCATGACCAAGTTGTTCCAGCTTTCTGGAAATGAGCACAATATTATAACATCCCTAACCTCATCATCAAAGTCCACTTTTACAGAACTTAGTTGATTAGTAACTGTATTAAATTCATTTAAATTATTTGAAATAGACCCACCTTCTGACATCTTCATATTAAATTATATCTTCATTAGAAATACCTTATTGGATGCTGAGGATTTTTCATATAGTTTATCCAATGCTTCCATTAGCTCCTTCATTGTTTTTTCTTTCTAAATATTGAAAGCCATTGATTCTGCCAGGCTCAGTCGTATCGTTCCTAGTGCCTTTATGTCAAGAAACTCCCATTCTTCGTCCTTCATGGTCGTCATATTTTTTGATATTTCACCCAATGGTAGGAATAGATCCTTCTAATATAAATAATATTCCATCTGCATCTTCCATAAATAGTAGCTTTGGTCGTTAAATTTCTCGACCCTAAAATTTCCATCTTTCGCCATTGCTCCCACTCAAACCAGGAACCCTCTTTTCCTGCGAGTTAACCTCGCTCTAATACCAGTTGTTAGAAAAAAAGGATGGTGGAACAATAAAATAAAACACAAAATATACACAATACAATAGAGACACAGATATATGCAGTTCACCCAATGTGGGCTACATCCACTAGAGAAATTGCAAGGTCCTCCCTTTATTATTATCCAAAAAATGAAGGGATGAAACCTACAACACACTCTTTGTAACTTCCTCTTCTTTCTCTCACAATCTCCTCTCTTAGAATACAATATTCGTAATGATCCATATCCGCAATACATTTCCCTCATAAAAGAGGGTTTCCTTCTAGGGAAAAAAAACCCTAACATAACTTCTACAGTCATATCTGTGACCTTATAATGAATGGTCTATATTTACTATGAAATTACAATATACATTTACAAGGCAATTTTTCCTTTGAGGGCCCAATTAACCCTGGACCACGTAAAGGGGGTAACCCCCCTCTGCACTCCCTCACATGGAGGAGTGTAAATTCTTACAGGGTGTAAAGTCTTGATGGGGTATAAACACAAATGAAAAAAAAGACCTCTGAATCATGAAGATAATCAGGCTCCACAACCAACACTACTGAGAGTGAATGATGTAGCTTATGGAAATAGAATAGTGTGATGAGGAATTAATAATTTAGCATCTCTAACAAGTGTATAAAGACCAATATAACATGCTTCAGACAGTTAACATCTTCATACATCAAATTCAAGGAGGTACCATCTACATATCATTCAAATGCATAAATAAAATGACAATAAATGGTCATACATTCAGAGGAAATCACTTTTGTGTCATTACCATACATCATATAATAATATTGAACATGAAGAATGGATTGTTGTCTGATATTTTATAAATAAGATCTTATACAAGAAAGCAAAAATGGGAGGAGATTCTTTACAGGAAAACAAACACAATAGAAGAATTACAGACTGAAAACTTAAACTCAGAAGATGAATCTTTGGTTGGATGTTGCATTTATCAACTAATTGTGGTCAAGATTCCTGGTCAAACAAATTTGGTTATATGAAACTCTTCAATTCCCCAAAGTGTCGACCTTGAAAATGGGTTTCAACGTTCTCTATTATTCATCTTGTTCATGCCCTAAACTACTTCTTGGAACCACTTCCATCTTCTTGATTCTTGGAAGGTTTCTACCCTGGTAAAAATTAATTACTTTTACCTGCATGAATTCTATTGTGCTAAGATCATGGGGCAAGTGGAAACTTGCAGGTCAAAATATCAATCATTCCCTACTCATTAGAAATATTTGTAATCATTTTCCTTTTGGAAGGAAGCTAAAAATCACAATTGCACAAATCGTGTGACTCAAGAGCCATCGGATCGGTTTCAGCAAGTATTCTCAAATGTCTATCGGGGGAGAACTTATCAGAGATATTATGGTTTGCAAAATCGTAAAACATGACAATCATCGGATCGGCCTAATTGGATAGATATCATTGATCAAATTTGTAATAGGATGACATATGGGTAATTTATGAGGGTGTTGGAGATGGAATGGGAATCGTTCATCGAACTCGACCATGGGAAAAATTTTTGGCTAAGGAAAATATATTGTGTTGACATCATCCTGGATGTGTGGAAACCCTTTATTCACCCATGTTGTTTGTTAGTAAATTAGGAACACTTCCACGCTAATCCTAGCATATGAGAGGAAGAAATATTTAATTGAGAAAGTAAATGACGAAGCAAACACATAGTACAAAGAGATTTTACCCTGGAAACCCAAACCGAGAAAACCAGCATTCCTTGAGCGTTCTTCTCTCTTTTTGTCTTATTCATTTAGAATAAAAGTTTACATGTATAACCTTGGTCCACACCTAAGACACAATCAACATCATACCGTCTTGATTTACACAAGAACAACCTTGTATCCAATTCATTTTACATCTACATGACCAAAAACCTCTACGATTATTAATTAATTGATTATATTTTACAACATTACAACACGCCTTACTTATAGGCTTTACAGTAGGTAAAACCTTACAGAGAAGACACCCAAAAAAATTTACGAATCCACTTAGATCATTGGCTACAAATCCCGTGAGTATTGATATTCTGTTATAGTCAACTACCAAGTCGTATTACCAGTCGGTCTTCATCTGGTTGTCACATGCTCTCCTGTCAACCTCTTGTCGGTTGACCTCTTTGACTTATCATCAATGTCTTTGAATTTGAATTTACTAGGTCAAACCACCTCGACCTTTGACTTGTTGTCCATTACCTTTGACTTAGACTTTCAGTCGATCCACCTCGACTAGAATTTCACTGCAAAGAATATCACAACCCATCATTCTCCCACTTGTTGTTTTCTTTGCTAAAATAGGGAGACCTATGAAATTTCATTCATAGACCCAGGGAAGAAATGCCCATTTCCTCTCTGCACAAAGAGAACTTCAGAACACTCACATACTTGGTCAAAGAGTTTGTTATGTTTTTTAATGTGTCTACTTTCTCCAACAACACCTTATTTCTTTCCATCGTGTCTCTCAGGAAATGGTATTGTACATCAATGTGATTAGTCTTAGAATGATAAGCTAGGTTCTTTGCCAAAAATATTGTGCTTTGACTTTCGTAACTTATATTCATAACCCTCTGCTCAAACCGGATTCCTAAAAAATAGCCTTTGCAGCCATACTTCTTCTTTGCTTCCATGAGTGGTTTCCATGTATTCAGCTTCTATTTTTGACAGGGCTATGACCACCTATTGCTTCCTCCTCCAACTGATTTATCCACTAAACATCTTAAATACATATCCATTGGTCGACCTCCATTGATATAGATCTCCATCCTACTCGTCGTCAACAAATCCTTGTACATTTAATTCACTGTCACTTCAAGGTTTTACTTGGTAGAAAATAGCATAATCTTTTGTTCCACACAAATACCTAAATACTCTCTTGACAATTTTCTAGTGATCCTTCCAGGGCATCGACGTGTATCTAATCAACACTCCCACTACATGGGAAATTTCTGGTCAAGTGCATACCATCGCATACATTGGAATACCAATATCACGTGCATAGGGAACATGTTCCATGTCCTCTATTTCGTCCTGTGTCCTTGGAAACTATTCATAAGTTAGCCTTGCTCCCTTAGGAATTGGCACTTTCACAGGTTTTCAATCTTACATGTTGAAATGTTTCAAGATTCTTTCAATATGCCTCGTCTAGTTCAACCAGATCTTTCAAGTTGCTTGATCTCTATTAATCTCCATTCCCATAATTAATTTTTTTGCATCGAGATCATTCATGTCAAACTTGGAGGATAGCTTCTTCTTCACCTCCTTTATTGCATTCATGTTGTTTCCAATTAGCAACATGTCATCGAAATACAATGCTACATATATGAAATTCCCACCTTCTTCTTTGGAATATATACAGTGATCGGATTTACTTATCACAAACCCCAAAATAAGGATGTATGTGTCGAACTTTTGGTACCACATCTTTGGTGATTTCTTCATACCATAAAGGGACCTTTTCAGTTTGCACACCAAATATTTCTTTCCCTTTACTACAAATCCTTCAGGTTGTTTCATGTATATTTGTTCTTCCAAGTCCCCATGTAGGAATATTGTCTTTACATCCATCTGTTATATTTATAGATCAAATGTTGTGGAAAGAAACATTATTACTCTAATGGAAGTTAATTTTGCAATAGGGGAAAAAATCTCACCGAAGTCGACTCTTTTGACTTGGGAATATCCTTTCTCTACTAGTTGATCTTTAAATCTCTCGACTTGACTTGTTGCGTTCACCTTTTTTCTTGAATACCCATTTTCTATCAATAGGATCTATTCTAGTAGGTAATTTGACTAAGTCCCATGTCTCATTTTTATGCAAGGATTCCATCTCTTCGATCATGGCTTCCTTCCAGTTTTTTCCCTCTGCTGAGTCGGTTGCCTCCCCGACCGAATTCAGATCAACTGGTTTTCTTATTTGTTCTGAACTCCTTACAACTGATGTTGGTTATTCCACCTCGCATTCTTATTCATTCAACTCATCTGAATCATATTCTTCGCTCCTCAGTTCAAACCACACCCTCTCTGTATTATTCTTGGTTTGAACAATTTATTCAGGCTCAGACTTACTTCCGACTTCTCTAAATACCACATATCAAATGTACATTTTTTTCCTTAATGCAAGATCCCATATCTTATATCCTTTAATTCCTTCTTGGTATCCAATGAAAATATACTTAATTGCCTTATTGTCCATCTTGATTATATTTTCCTTAGGAACATGCACAAATGCATCACAGCCAAATACTTTCAAATGTGAGACCAAAGGCTTATTACTAGACCATACCTCATGTGGAGTCATGTTGAATAGCGTCGACAAAGGAGAAATATTCAGTAGGCATTTTGTAGTTTTGACTGGCTCTTCCTAGAATTTTTGTGTGAACGTAGCACCCCTAAGCATGCTCCTTGCCTTCTCCATTAATGTTTTGTTCATTCTCTCACAGAATCCCTTTTGTTGTGGGGTATATGGTGTGGTATTTTGGCATGCTATGCCAAATTGATCGCATAAATGATCAAATTATTTTTCACTGAATTCACAATCGATTTTAGTTCTCAGCACCTTAATCTTCTTATCTTTCTGGTTTTCTACAAGAGATTTAAACTCTTTGAATTTCTCAAAAACCTATTATTTCTTCCTCAGGAAATATTGATCCGGATTTTATGAGCACCACGAAATGACCACATATTCTTAACAAATTCTTAACACAGAATAACAGAGGTATAATAAAACTGGTTTTCTATTCAACAAGGAAATAAGATGAAATCGAAAAATGCAGTGGAAAATAAGCTTGCTGGAATGGTGTCGGCTTATCTCTGAGAAGAGATGTGACGATTCTGCTCATTCACAAGAAGATGATTACAATGATGAGATGAATGCATTTTTACAATAAATAGGAGTGTCAAAAACCCTAGACATCCAAAAACCTAACCCTAGGAAATGAAGCGCCAAAAGTCATGTGGGCCCCATTTGGGTAAGTTAGTACATCAACTTCCCGAGTTTGGAACTTTTGTATACGATCTTCATTTTAGGCATACGATATCCCATTGGAAATATATATCAAAGGAATACAATTGTTGCTAAATATTTCATGATGAGTTTTTTTGATTGCTACATACCCCAAAAAACGTCGTTTAGGGCCTCAAAATGGCTCCAGAAATTCACGACCCGAAAAACTACTAAAAATAGTAAATTACCAAAATTGCTAGAAAGTTGTTTTGAGCCAGATGGAAAAAAGAGTGGCCACCGATATCCACTTGGATCAATCCTCCCTCCTTAGGAAGCAATGGTCTCCATTGCGTTGAGTTCTCACATCAAATGAGGAGATTTATGTTTAATTTTGCCCCGGGTGAGCCACTTGCCTTGGTGCAGGAGCTACCCTACTTCGATGAATCGATCAAGTTGGATCCTTTGTTGTCGAGTTCCTTTGATCTATGTGTATAGAAACTGATCATTGGATTCTTGTTGTATGCAGTTGGGGCTGATCTCTGTTGGTGTCAATTGTTCTGCTACATCTAAGGTGTCCAATTGATCAAGGGATCAAATTTTGCTCAATTTTCAAAGTGCTCGGAATGCAACAAAAACCATGTCATTGCGTCCATCTCATCTTCCTAATTCTGGCGGTATATTTACTTTCTCAAACGGAGTCCGTATGGAGAAGATATCGCGATCTGTTCGCCAAGGAAAACAGGCAAAATTTTTGGATGCTGACTGTACCTGTCCGTACAGTCCGTACGGTGACGTGGTAGGACCGTACCATCATGATGATGTGGTAGTTGGATGATGTGGCACATTTGTATTGGTCGGATGTTGGTGAGTACGGTGTTGACATGTGTCATTGGGTGGCCAATAATAAGAGGACACGTGGCCCAATCCAAGGGCGCCACGTGTCATTCACTGGTTGGCTAAGGAGTTTATGTATAAAATGTTGGAGGCCATGGGGTTCGACCCTCAGACCTCTCCTCCACATAATACCTTAACAAATTCCAATAACCAACTTTCCCACCAATGTTCCTTGTTATAGAAGTCAACGCACATATATTTAAATTGATGTGTTGTATTGATTGGAAAGGGGGGTGGGTCGGGGCTTAGCCCCGACCCGTGGACGTATTACATTGCATATGACCCAACATATTATAGCCCGAATGTTTTGGCACATGCGTGTTTTATTATATTACATTGTATTGCAATGCATTGCATTGCAATGTATTTTATATGTATTATATATATATGCGTGGGGTTTGAAACCACGACTCGTGACTCTATGTAATCGCGTGTTAAATTTTGGCATGGGACCCAAACAGGAGTTGCACGGTTTCAAATGGTTTAACCACCATTATGCCTTGCGCGTGGTCCTATGCGCCACATGCCCAGGGGCCGAGGCGGTTAGGGGCTGGAGGTGCCTTAACCATCCTACGGTTTGTACCGGTGCGCGGTTGCGTACGGGACTGATTTTTTACGCTTAAAAGAGCGTGTGAGCTAGGTTTGTTGAAGGAGGGTGCGAATTGCAGAACCAGAGACAGCAAGCTTGAAGAGGGAGACTTCCAGGAGGCCTAACTTCTTCATTTTTCGACCGATTGAGGTGCCGAAAGAGCCCAAACAGGGGTTTTGGGATGCTGGGAAGCCATTGGAGCAGTCAGTTTGTCAGTTTGAGCATTGTAAGACATTTTTTGAGAATTTTTTGAGCAATTAATAATAATGATCCATTGAAAGATGGACCAGGAGATGTAGCCCATAAGAGGGGTGAACTCCTTTATCAATTGATGTGCACATGTGTTTATGTTCAATGTTTATGCTGCTGTCTATGTGTATTTTTGCATAAGTAATCCTAAATTTATGTGTTGCAAATTGATCCTGTTGCTTTAAACACATAACATTTCACTTGCAATATTTATTCAAGTTTTTCAAG
>ML776968.1:800825-890213 GCA_009831015.1 Picea engelmannii | reverse complement strand
AGAATTTGAAGTTGTATGAGCCTCCATTGATTGATGATCAAGGAGAGCATGTTCAGATTCCTTCCATAGATGATTTTTCTCCAGAGTATCTAACAGAACTACAGGAAGACACCATACTTGACAGGAGAATGCGAACTTCGAAGAGAGGAAATGTGGAGTATTTGCGAGTTGGTCTTAAAGGGACAAATCCCAGCAAGGCCAAGTGGATTGAGGTTGGAAGGGTGAGGGAACTATACCCTCATCTTCACATAGACTGAGATAGTCTTTTGGAGGTCCAAAATCTTCCCAATGGGGAGGTGTGATCAGGGGATCAAATTTTGCTCAATTTTCAAAGTGCTCGAAATGAAACTAAAACCATGTCATTGCGTCTGTCTCTTCTTCCTGATTTCGGCGGTATATTTACTTTCTCAAAGGGAGTCTGTATGGAGAAGATATCGCGATCTGTTCGCCCAGGCAAACAAGAAAAATTTTTGGATGTTGACTGTACCTGTCCGTACAGTTCGTATGGTGATGTGGTAGGGTCGTACCATCATGATGATGTGGCAGTTGGATGATGTGGCACATTTTCATTGGTCGGTTGTTGGCGAGTACGGTGTTGACATGTGTCATTGGTTGGCCAATGATAAGAGGACACGTGGCCCAATCCAAGGGCGCCACATGTCGTTCACTGGTTGGCTAAGGAGTTTATGTATAAAATGTTGGAGGCCGCGGGGTTCAACCCCCGGACCTCTCCTCCACATAATACCTTAACAAATTCCAATAACCAACTTTCCCACCGATGTTCCTTTTTATAGAAGTCAACACACATATATTTAAATTGATGTGTTGTATTGATTGGAAAGGGGGGCAGGCCAGGGCTTAGCCCCGACCCATGGACGTATTACATTGCATATGACCCAACATATTATAGCTCGAATGTTTTGGCGCACGCGCGTTTTATTATATTACATTGTATTGCAATGCATTGCATTGCAATGTATTTTATATGTATTTTATATATATGCGTGGGGTTTGAAACCACGACTCGTGACTCTATGTAACCGCGTGTTAAATGTTGGTGTGGGACCCAAACGGGAGTTGCACAGTTTCAAACGGTTTAACCACCATTATGCCTTGCGCGCGGTCCTATGCACCACATGCCCAGGGGCCGAGGCGGTTAGGGGCTGGAGGCACCTTAACCGTCCTATGGTTTGTACCGGTGCACGGTTGCATACAGGACTGAGTTTTTACACTTAAAAGAGCGTGTGAGCCAGGTTTGTTGAAGGAGGGTGCGAATTGTAGAACCAGAGACAGCAAGCTTGAAGAGGGAGACTTCCAGGAGGCCTAACTTCTTCATTTTTCGACTGATTGAGGTGCCGAAAGAGCCCAGACAGGGGTTTTGGGACGTTGGGAAGCCATTGGAGCAGTCGGTTTGTCAGTTTGAGCATTGTAAGACATGTTTTTGATCACTTTTTTAGAAATTAATAATAATGATCCATTGGAAGCTGGACCAGGAGATGTAGCCCATAAGAGGGGTGAACTCCTTTATCAATTGCTATGCACATGTGTTTATGTTCAATGTTTATGTTGTTGTCTATGTGTATTTTTGCATAAGTAATCCTAAATTTATGTGTTGCAAATTGATCCTGTTGCTTTAAACACATAACATTTCACTTGCAATATTTATTCAAGTTTTTCAAGTCTTCTTCATTTTTAGATCACCAATAATGGTGCGAAATAAGGCCAAAGGAGGTCCACGTTGAACACTGGGTGCAGGCCAAGGAAAGGAAGAATGTTGAGCTCAAAAGAATTATCCCCCACAGCCTTGGTGATGGTGTACGAAACATAACGGAGTGGGAGAAGCTTCTGATGGGGTCATGTAAGGCGTTCTTTCTGCAAGTGCAACCAAAGTTTGTCGCCCACCTAAAACTTATGTGGCACCTGATGTTGATCATGGCACTGCTTGTACTTGTCATTGGACCTTTGTAGGATATCCTAAACCTCTTGGTAGAAGTGTTGGATCCGCCCAATGAACTAGGTGGCTTTGTCAACTTCAGTTGGAGCAGGAGATGATTCATTTGAGGTGACTGCAAGGGGAAGTGCAACATCTATGGGTCCCAAGGGTTGGAATCCCAGCCCCACCTGGAAGGGGTTGTGGATGGTTGAGATATGCAGGGCTCGGTTGTAGCTATGTTTGACATAGGGAATACTCTCATCCCATGTGCGAGGGTGCTCGGAATTATACATGTGCGAGATATGCACGATCATTCGATTTACGACCTCTGTTTGGACATCTATCTGGGGGTGGAAGGCTGTGGATTTGGTGAGCTTGGTGTCCAGCAGTGACCAGAGGCTCGACCAAAATGTGATGAGAATTTGACTATCCCGATGTGAGACAATGGTTTGTGGGATTCCAAATGTACCTAGACTCGTTCAAAGAAGAGCTTAGTAGTGGCTTCTGCTGTGATGCTCTTCTTGTAGGCAACCAGAATCGTCATCTTAGAAAAGCGATCAACAACCAAAAAAACACAGTCATTTCCCTGCTTGATGGAAGGGACGCCCAACATGTAGTCCATTAAGATGGATTCCCATGGCATTTCAGGAGTATGAAGAGGGGTGTACAAACCATGTTTCTTAGTGTTCGGTTTGGAAATAGCATAGGCAGTGCAGGACTGGATATAAATGTTGACCTCCTATCGAAGTTTCATCCAGTAGAAATGTTTTTGTATCATTTCCACTGTCTTTTTGACGCCGAAGTGTCCTACCACCTTAGTGTAGTGGGATTCCCATATTAGCTTCACTTGCTCACTTGATGGAATGTGGATATGGCCCAGACGACACAACAACCCATCTTGAAGACGGAAATTATCAACAACTGTGTTTGTACCCAACATTTGGTAGGTGTTGGCGAAGTTTGGGTCTATCTCATAGAGTTGGGGCCATCCAGAGGTCTCATGGTCACAAGAGTATACAACTATGGTGAGTGCCGCAACTGGCGGTCTACTGAGTCAATCAGCGATGCAGTTGGTGCTTCCTATTTTATACTTGATGTTGAGTTGGAATTGATGTAAGTATGTGGACCACATTTGATGGTGGTCATTATGTAATTTTCCTTGTGTCTACATGAACTCCAGTGGCTTATGATCAGTGTGGATGATTGTCTCCTCCCAAGAATGTAATGTCTCCACTTACAAAAGGCTTGCACAATGGAGTACATTTCCTTGTTGTAAGTAGGGTACTTACAGAAAATGTCTGATAGTGTCTCACTATAATAGGCCATGGGGTGGTCGTGCTAAGTGAGAATGGTGCCCACAGCATAGTCTAAAGCATATTTCTCAATCTCAAAGGGTTGTTGTAGGTTTGGTAGTGAAAGTACTGGAGCTAAGCACAAGATTTGATTCAAATCATCGAACACTTTTTGTTGGGACTGGCCCCACGCAAATTTTTCCTTACCACCACCCCTGGTTATTTGGTTGAGGGCCCATGCAATATGGGAGAATCCCAACATGAAACTATGGTAGAAATTGGCAAGGACCAAGAAGATTTGAAGCTCAATCAGTGTGGTTGCAGCTGTCCAGTCACTGATGACTTGGATCTTGGATGGATCCACATGTATGCCATGTTGATCAACAATGTAGCCCAAGTAATGAACCTTGTCCATGCTGAATGAACATTTTTCCAGTATGGCTTATAGCTTGTGTTGCCACAGGGTGTGCAAAACCTATTGACTATGTTGCAAGTGTTCTGCCAAAGACTTGTTGTAGATGAGAATGTCATTTGGATACACCACTACAAAAGTATTGGTGAATGGTCACAGGATATCATCCATCATCCTCATGAAAGTGGTTGGAGCATTTCTCAAACCAAAGGGCATGACCAACCATTCAAAAAGGCCTTCCTTTGACTTGAAGGTGGTCTTCCATACATCTCTTTGTTCTATCAGGATTTGGTAGTAGCCAAACTTCATATCAATCTTACTGAAGTATTTGTCCCCTGTGATTTGATCAAGGAGGTCGTCAATTGGGGGAATTGGGTACCAGTTTCTGACTGTGATTTTATTCAAAGCCTGGTAATCAATGCAGAGTTGTCAGGTTCCATATTTATTTTGTACTAGCACGAATGGGATCCCGCAAGGTGATGAGCTGGGATGAATGTGCCACTTGTGGAGCAGTTCTTAGATCTATCACTTGATCTCCTCATTCTCTAACATAGAGAGGTGATAGACTGGCCCATTGGCTAGTGGTGCATCAGGGGTCAGATCAATGGGATGCTTGACCTAAAAGTGCATAGGTACCCTAGTAGGTGACGAGAAGATATCCGAGTATTCTTCAACGACCTTATCTACTTGCTTCTACTGTGTAGAAAGGTCAGCCGCAGAGACCCTTGATGTGGCTATTATCATTCGCTCATCCAGAGAGTGAATCAAGAAGAAGACAAAATTCCCTGTATGAGATATGACCTTCCTGCATTTCTTGGCAGAGATCAAGGAAATAGCATAGGTGGGACTACTTCGGGTATCCTGTATAATTTCCTGTTCAAAGTAATAATAACACTACGAGGCCTAGAATCATATATAGCATGATGTTTCCATAAATAAGGTTGGCCCAAAATAACATCAGAAACTTTGAGAGGTGCAACATCACACAATACCTCATCTTTGAAGGTCTTGATGTCGTACGATAGTCGGCATTGTTGCCTGACGTAGAGATCGCTTCCTTGGCGGAGCCATCCAATGGTGTAGGGTTATGGGTGTGGTTTTGTCAGTAGGGCCAGCCACTTGAAAACCTCTATTGAGATGAGGATATTCTAGCTACCACTATCAATGATGAAGTGTAGTGGGATTCCTTTTACCCACATCTGTGAATGGAAGAGGCGCTCTCCTTCTTTTGTCTCGTCTGGTTCATCAGGATGGAGCTTGGTGGTAGAAAAGGTGGCACTGGGTTCCATGTCAATGATCTGTCTTCCCCTTTCTTTTTTTGACTCAGAGTCAGAACTCGCATCTGATTCAAAGGATTTCACTTCGGCCACCAACGACTGCTTTGAGTGGCAGTCAACAGTGCTATTCCAAGGAGTCTTATGGAAGTCGCACCACTTCCTGGTATTTTTCTTTGTCTTTCTAGTGTCCTTCTTTGCTTGCATCTTGGACGGGTTGTCCTAATACTATCCATCTTTGATCTGTCCTTTTTTTTGTGGTTTGGGGCCACACTTTCCTGGCTTTTGTTGTGAGCGATTGCCCGGCCCAAATTTCTGTGTCTTTTGTTTGAGCTTCTGCTAGATTTTGATGGCATATCGATAGGCCGTGCCCAAGGACGAGATGTCCAAAACTTCCATTTCATCCCAGATGTATCTATGTAGAGCACCATGATACTTGAGCACCATATTTCACTCTGAATCTTTGATACCCATCTTGGTGCGCAAGGTGTGGAAAATATTTTTGAACTTTGTCATTGCTTGGTCTCTTTCTTGTCGCAGTGTGGTCCATTTGGTATACAAGTCATCATAACTTCCAACAGGGTAGTATTGTTCCTTAATAGCATCCTTGAAGGACTCCGAGGTGGTTGTGACTGTAAATAACGAGGGTTACTATGTTTCCTTTTTCTCACAAAAAGTTTCCCACCAATCTTTGACATGGGGAACGACTTTGAGGAGCGCAAAAGTAATATTTTCTCTATTCGAAAAGTTATGGACAAAAAAATACCCTTCTAGTAATTTAAACCACTTTTCTACACCATCTGCATCTATATAACCTTCAAGTAAAAGAATATCAAAGTTTATTTGTACCTTGAAGGGGGAGGTGCCTTTGCTTGAAGAAGATGTGTCATCTGTTGGTAGCCACCGAAGGATTTGCGTGAAACTATCCATCATCTCATTCCTCTTTTGCATGAGGGATTCCTCAAGCAACATTTTGAAAGAATCTATTGTCCCTTCATATTTATTTTCTCCTTCCATGAGAGGTCGCTTGGGCATGTGATATATTTTGTCATCAAGAGAAACAAGCTCAAGACCCAATTCTTTGTACTCTGACCTCGTTGGGGACATGCATTAATATGACAAGGAGAAGACCTCTCTGATACCAATGATCCAGATTTTATGAGAAGAATGAAATGACTACAGATTATTAACAGATTCTTAACATAGAATAACAGATATACAGTAAAACTGGTTTTCGATTCAACAAGGAAATAAGCTGAAACTGTAAAATGCAGCGGAAAACAAGCTTGTTGGAATGGTGGTGGCTTATCTCTGAGAAGAGATGTGACCGTTGCGCTCATTCGCAAGAACATGATTAAAATGAGGCTCTTAAATCCTTTTTACAATAAACAGGAGTGTCAAAAACCCTAGACATCCAAAAACCTAACCCTAGGAGATGAAGCGCCAAAAGTCATGTGGCCCCCGTTTGGATAAGTTAGTACATCAACTTCCCGGGGTCGTAACTTTTGCATACGATCTTCGTTTTAGGCGTATGATAGCCCGTTGGAAATACCTATCCGAGGAATAAATCCATTGATGAAAAAAATTTGAGATTCAAAATTTAGATTGCTACATACCCCAAAAAACATCGTTTAGGGCCTCAAAACGGCTCAAGAAGTTCACGACCCGAAAAACTGCTAAAAATAGTAAATTACCAAAATTGCCAGAAAGTTGTTTTGAGCTAGCTGGAAAAGGTGGATGGCCATAGATATCCACCTGGATCAATCCTCTCTCCTTAGGAAGCAATTTTCTCCATTGCGTCGATTTCCCCCATCAGATGAGGAAATTTCTGTTGAATTTGGCCCTACGTGAGCCACTTGCCTTGGTACAGGAGTTTCCCTGATTTAACGACTTGATAAAGATGGATCCTTTGTTGTCGAGTACACTTGATATATGTGTCCATAATCTGATCATTGGATGCTTGTTGTATGCAATCAGGGTTGATCTATGTTGGTGTCATTTGTTCTGCTACGTCTGAGGTGTCTAATAATGGTGGGAAATAAGGTCGAAGGATGTCCACGTTGAACACTGGGTCCAGGCCAAGGAAAGGTAGAATGTTGAGCTAAAAATAATTATCCCCCACAACCCTGGTGATGGTGTACGACCCATAATGGAATGGGCGAAGCTTTCGATGGGGTCCTCTAAGGCGTTCTTTATGTTAGTGCAACCAAACTTTGTCACCCACCTGAAACGTATGTGGCATCGGATGTTGATCATGCCATTGATTGTACTTGTCATTGGACGTCTGTAGGATATCCTGAACCTATTGGAGGATGTGTTGGATCCGTTCAATATACTGGGTGGATTTTTTAGCTTCATTTGGAGCAGGAGATGAGTCGGTTGAGGTGACCACAAGGGGAAGTGCAACATTTATGGGACCCAATGGTTGGAATACCAACCCCACCTGAAAGGGGTTGTGGTCGGTTGAGCTATGTAGGGATCAGTTGTAGATATTCTTGACATAGGGAAGACTCTCATCCCATGTGCGAGTGTGCTTGGAATTATACATGCGCAAGATATGCACGATCATTCGATTTATGACCTCTTTTTGGCCATCTGTCTAGGGGTAAAACACTGTGGATTTGGTGAGATTGGTGTCGAGCAATGACAAAAGGCTCAACCAGAATGTGATGAGAAATCAACTGTCCATATCTGAGACAATGGTTTGTGGGATTCCAAAATGTACCCAGACTCGTTCAAAGAAGATCTTGGCAGTGTCTTATGTTGTGATTCTCCTCTTACAGGCAACCAGAATCACCATCTTAGAAAAGAGATCAACAACCACAAAAACAAAATCATTTCCCTTCTTGGTGGATGGGAAGCCCGACATGTACTCCATTGATATGGATTCCCATGGCCATTCAGGAGTAGGAAGAGGGGTGTATAGGCTATGTTTCTTAGTGGTCGGTTTGGAAATAGTGCAGGCAGTAGAACCTGATATAGTTGTTGACCTCCTGTTGAAGTTTTGGCCAGTAGAAATGTTTATGTAGCATCACCACTGTCTTTTCGATGATAAAATGTCCTGACACCCGACTATAGTGGGCTTCCCAGATCAACTTCACTCGCTCACTTGATGGAATGCAGATATGAACCAGACGACACATCAACCCATCCTGAAGATGAAAATTATCGACAAATGCATTTTCACCCAAAATTTGGCAGGTGGTGGGGAAGTCTAGATCTGTCTCATAGAGTTGGGGCCATCTAGAGGTCTCATGGATGCAAGAGTCTAGAACCGTGGTTAGTGTCACGACTGGTGGTCTACTGAGGCAATCAGTGACATGATTGGTGATTCATGTTTTATACTTGATGTTGAGGTGGAATTGTAGTTAGTATGTGGACCACTTTTGATGGTGGTCATTCTATAATTTTCCTTATGTCTGCATGAACTGCAGTGGCTTATGATCAGTGTTGATGATTGTCTCCTTCCCAAGAATGTAATGTCTCCATTGGCGGAAGTCTTTCACAATGGAGTACATTTCTTTTTCGTAAGTAGGGTACTTATGGACAGTTTCTGATAGTGTCTCACTATGATAGGCCAAGGGTGGTTGTGTTGACTAAGAACGATGCCCACAACATAGTTTGAAGAATTTGTCTCACTCTCAAAGGGTTGTTGCAAGTCTGGTAGTGAAAGTACTGGGGTTGAGCACAAGTGTTGCATCAAATCATCCAACACTTGTTGTTGGGACTAGAACCACAAAAATTTTACCTTACCACCACCCTTTTTTATTTGGCTGACGGCCCATGCAATATGGGAGAATCCCAGCATGAACCTGCGGTAGAAATTGGTAAAGCCCAAGAATATCTGAAGCTCAGTGAGTGTGGTTCGGGCTGGCTAGTTACGGGTGACTTGGATCTTGGAGGGATCCACATGTATGCCATGCCGATCCAAAATGTAGCCCAGGTAATGGACCATGTCCATGCCGAAGGAGCATTTTTGCAAGTTGGCATATAGCTTTTGCTGTCGCAGGGTGTGCACAACCTATTGAATATGTTGCAAGTGTTTAGCCGAGGACTTCCTATAAATGAGAATGTCATCGAGATAAACCACTACAAAATTATTAGTGAATGGTCGTATGATATCATCCATCATCCTCATGAAAGTGGCTGGAGCATTTTTCAAACCAAAGGGCATGACCAACCATTCAAAAAGGAATTCCTTTGAATTGAAGGTAGTCTTCCATACATTTGTATGTTCTATCAGGACCTGCTGGTAGCCAGATTTCAAATCAATATTACTAAAGTATTTTCCCCCCGTGAGTTGATCAAGGAGGTTGTCGATTTGAGGAATTGGGTACTAGTTTCTGATTGTGAATTTATTCAGAGCCCGGTAATCAATGCAGAGTCGTCAGGTTCCATCTTTCTTATGTACTAGCATGATTTGGCTCCCGCAAGGTGATGAGAGGGGATGGATGTGCCCCTTGTGGAGGATTTCTTAGATCTATTAACTGATCTCCTCATTCTCTAACATAGAGCGACAATAGACTGTCCCATTGGGAAGCGGTGTGTCGAGGGTCAGATTGATGGGGTGATTGACCTGATAGTGTAGAGGTACCCTGGTAGGTGAGGAGAAGATATCTGAGTATTCTTCGACGACCTTATCTACTTTCTTCTACTGTATGGAGAGGTCGGTCACAGAGACCCTGGATGTGGTTGTGATATTTCGCTCATTCTGGGAGTGAATCATGAAGAAGACAAACTTCCTCATCTAAGAGATGTCCTTCCTGCATTTCTTGGCAGAGATCAAGGAAATAACACTAGGCGGGACTGCCATGGGTATCCTGTACGATATCCTATTCAAAGTAATAATAACACTATGATGCCTAGACTCATATACAACATGAAATTTCCATAAATAAGGTTGGCCCAAAAGAACATGAAAAACTTCGAGTGGAGCAAAATCACACAATACCTCGTCTTTGAAGGGCTTGATGTCTTACGATAGTCATCACTGTTGGTTGATGCGGAGATCGCTTCCTTGGTGGAGCCATCCAATGGTGTAGGGTTCTGGGTGAGGCATTGTTGGCAAGGCCAACCACTTGAAAACCTCTGCTAATATGAGGTTCTTCTAGCTACCGTTGTTAATGATGAAGTGCAGTTGGATGCCTTTTACCCGCATCTATGAATGGAAGAGGTGCTCTCTTTCTTTAGGCTTGTTTGGTTCATCAAGTTGGAGCTTGGTGGTAGAAATAGTGGAATTGGGTTCCCCGTCAATGATCTATCTTCCCCTTTCTAGTTCTGACTAAGATTCAGAACCCACATCTAATTCAGAGGCTTTACCTTCGACCACCAACAACTACTTTGAGCAGAATTCAACAGTGTTATTCCAAGGGCTCTTATGGAATTCTCACCACTTCCCTATATCTTTCTTTGTCTTTCCAGTGTCCTTCTTTCCTTGCATCTTGGACTGGTTGTCCTTATACTAGCCATATTTCACTGTCCTTTAATATGTGGGTTGGGGCCTCCCTTTCCTGGATTTTTTTGTGAGGGGTTTCTGGGCCCAAATTGTCGTATCTTTTGTTTGAGCTTCTGCTCGATTTTGACAGCATATCGGTAGGTCATACCCAACGATGAGATGTCCAAAAATTCCATTTCAGTCTGGATGTATCTATGCAGAGCACCACAATACTTGAGCACTAGATGTAGCTATGAATATTTGATACACGGCTTGGTGTGCAAGGTATGGAAGATATTTGTGAACTCTGGAACTGCTTTGTCTCTTTTTTGCCGCAGTGTGGTCCATTTGGTATACAAGTCATCATAACTTCCAATAGGGTAGTTTTTTTCCTTAATAGCATCCCTGAAGGATTCCCAGGTGGTCATGACTGTAAATAACGAGGGTTCCTTTGTTTCCTTTTTCTCACATAAAGTTTCCCACCAATCTTTGACATGGAGAACAGCTTTGAGGAGCGAAAAAGTAATATTTTCTCTATTCAAAAAGTTATGGACAGAATAATACCCTTCTAGTAGATTCAACCATTTTTCTACACCATCTGCGTCTATATGACCTTCAAATACAAGAATATCGAATTTTATTTGTACCTTGAAGGCAGAGGCACCTACACTCGAAGAAGATACGTCGCCTTTTGGTAGCCACCGAAGTATTTGCGTGAAACTATCCATCATCTCGTTCCTCTGTTGCACGAGGGTTTCCTCAAGAAACATTTTGAAAGGATCTCATGTCCCATCATATTTCTTTTCTCCTACCATGAGAGATCGCTTGGGCGTGCGATAGCTTTGGTCCTCAAGAGAAACAATCTCGAGATCCAATTCTTTGTACTCTGACGTCATTGGGGACATGCATTAAGATGACAAGGAGCAGACCGCTCTAATACAAATGATCTAGATTTTATGAGTAGAATGAATTGACTACATATTATTAACAGATAATAACAGAGATACAGTAAAACTAGTTTTCTATTCAACAAGGAAATAAGATGAAATTGTAAAATGCAGCGGAAAACAAGATTGTTGGAATGGTGGCCCTTATCTCTGAGAAGAGATGTGATAGATGTGCTCATTCGAAAGAAGACGATTAAAATGAGGCTCTGAAGGCATTTTTACAATAAACAGGAGTGTCAAAAACCCTAGACATCCAAAAACCTAACCCTAGGAGATGAAGCGCCAAAAGTCATGTGGGCCCTGTTTGGGTAAGTCAGTACATCAACTTCCTGGGGTCATAACTTTTGCATACAATCTTTGTTTAAAGTGTATGATAGCCCATTGGAAATATCTATCCGAGGACTAAAACTGTTGAAGAAAAAATTTCATGGTGAAATATTTGATTGATACATACCCAAAAAAAACATCATTTAGGGGCTCGAAATGGCTCCGAAAGTTCAAGACACGAAAGGGCATGACCAACCATTAAAAAGTCCTTCCTTTGACTTGAAGGTGGTATTCCATACATCTATCTATTCTATCGAGACCTAGTGCTAGCTAGACTTCAGATAAATCTTACTGAAGTATTTGGCCCCCGTCAGTTGATCAAGGGGGTTGTCGATTCAGGGAATTGTGTATGGGTTTCTGATTGTGATTTCATTCAGGGCTCAGAAATAAATGCAGAGTCACCAGGTTCCATATTTCTTTTCTAATAGCATGATTAGGCTCCCACAAGGTGATGAGATGGGATGGATGTGCCCCTTGTGGAGCAGTTCTTGGATCTGTCACTTGATCTGCTTATTCTCTAACATAGAGTGGTGATATAGTGGCCCATTGGGAAGTGGTGCGATGGGGGTCAAATTGATGGGGTGCTTGACCTAACAGTGCAGAGGTACCTCGGTAGGTGATGAGAAGATATATGAGTATTCTTTGATGACCTTATCTACTTGCTTCTGTTGTGTGGAGAGGTCGGTCGAAGAGACCCTCGATGTGGTTGTCATATTTCTCTCATTCCAAGAGTGAATCACAAAGAAGACAAACTTTCCCGTCTGATACATGACCTTACTGCATTGCTTGGCAGAGATCAAGGAAATAGCACTAGGTGGGACTACCTCGGGTATCCTGTACATTTTCCTCTTCAAAGTAATAATAATACTACGAGGCCTAGACTCATATACAGCATGAAGTTTCCATAAATAAGGTTGGCCCAAAAGAACATCACAAAATTTGAGAAGAGCAACATCACACAATACCTCATCTTTGAAGGGATTTATGTCATACGACAGTCGGCACTGTTGGCTGACACGGAGATCGCTTCCTTGGCAGAGCCATCCAATGGTGTATGGTTGTGGGTGTGGCATTGTCGACAGGACCAACCGCTTGACAACCTATGTCGAGATGAGGTTCTTCTAGCTACATCTATCAATAATAAAGTGCAATGGGGTATATTTTACCCACATCTGTGAATCAAAGAGGCGCTCTCCTTCTTCTAGCTCATCTGGTTCATCAGGCTGGAGCTTGGTGGTAGGAACGATGGCATTAGGTTTTTTGTCAATGATTCATCTTCCCCTTTTTGGTTCTCACTCAGAGTCAGAACCTGCATGTGATTCAGATGCTTTCACTTCGGCCACCAATGACTGATTTGAGCGGAAGTCAACAGTTTTATGCCAAGGTCTCTTATGGAAGTCGCACCACTTCTCATTATCTTTCTTTTTCTTTTCAGTGTCCTTTCTTTCTTTCGTCTTGGACTGGTTGTCCTGATACTATCTATATTTTCCTTGTCCTTTGTTCTATGGGTTGGGGTCGTCGTTTTCTGGATTTTGTTGTGAGGGGTTCCCGGGACCAAATTGTCACATCTTTTGTTTGAGATTCTGCTCAATTTTGATGCCATATAGGTAGCCCGCGCCCAAGGATGAGATTTCTAGAAATTATATTTCGTTCTGAATGTATTTATGCAAAGCACCACGATACTTGAGCACTAGATATCGTTATGAATCTTTGATACCCATCTTGGTGCACAAGGTATGGAAGATATTTGTGAACTCTGGCACTTCTTTTGAATAGGCTAATACATTTCTCCTCCTTAGTGATTTTAATATCCACAGAAGATAACTAAATTATAAAAGTATTAAATGCATTTAAATGCTCAGTCAACAAACTACCCTCACTCATCCTCAGAAGACATAGTTTATTTCTAAGAAACAACTTATTTACCAGGGATTTCGACTAGTACAAGCTCCCCAACTTGTCACATGGTTTCTTGGCTGAATATTCACCTGATACATTCAACAATACTGAATCTGCAAGACAAACTCAAATTGTATTCCTTTCTCTTCTCTCAAGTTTCTCCCATTATTCCTTCAACATACCTGTCGCCATGGTACCTGGACAAACTGTTGTCTATTTCTCTTGATCTACAAGGATACATTCAATTTTAAGATTTCAAAGCTCAAAATTCAGGCCATTGAAATTTTTTATCTCTATTCTTGAGTTGCTCATTATTCTTTAGCACAATCTTTAAATATTTATGACTTATGACTCTTATTTAACCTAGGGTTTAGCTCAGATCCAAGGTTGTTAAACCAAGATATGATACCACATGTTAGGAAATGAGGAACACTTCCACGCTAAACCTAGAAGAAGAGAGGAATAAATATTTAATCAAGAAAGTAAATGACAAAGCAAACACACGATACACAGATATTTTACCCTGGAACCACAAACTGGGAAAAAAAAACATTCCTTGAGCATTTTTCTCTCTTGTTTTCTTATTCATTCATAATAAAAGGTTGCATGTCTAACCTTGTTCCACACCTAAGACACATTCGACATCATACCTTCTTTCTTTACACAAGAACAACCCTGGATCCAATTCGTCTTACATCTACATGACTAGCAACCTCTACGATAATTAATTGATTGATTAGATTTTACAACATTACAACACACCTTTTTTAAAGGATTTATTGTAGGAAAAACCCTAAATAAAATGTTCCCAAAAGTGGTTACAGATCCACATAGATCATTGGCTACAAATCCCGTGAATCTCATGATTCTATTACAATCGACTACCAAGTCAGATTACCAGTCAATTACCAGTCGATTACCAGTCGACCTTCATTCGGTATTCATTTGGATGCCACATTCTTGCTTCTTAACCTCTTGTTGGTTGACCTCTTTGACTTGTTGTCAATGTCTTTGAATTCTACTTTACCTATTCGAACCACCTCGAACTTCGACTTGTTGTCGATTACCTTCGACTTCGACTGTCAGTCGATCCACCTCGACTAGACTTTAACTACAAAGAATATAACAACCCAACACTCTTGTTGATGTGGCAGGGATACATGACATGTGTCACCCATATATAATATGATTTGGGGAATATTTTGTGGGGTTACACCTGTCGGATTGGTAGATTTTGGTTGGATTTGATATTGCTCCATTGGCAAGTTGACATGCCACTTGGTCGGGAGGCTTTGATACCCTAGAGAATATCTAGACTATTTATCGGTCCCACTTGAAAAGGTTCCAAATAGATTGGGGTCATCCATCGTTGGTGCCCATTCGGAGTGTTGAAGGATCATGTTCAAATAGGACTCCAACAAGGGGACTTCTGAGGGTTCCACGAGAAAAATATGGACCACACATCGGAGGTCGTTGACATCATCGCATTTGAATGAAAAATTTGACTCAATCAAAAATTGTCATGTTAATGTCACCCTGAAGATGTGGTGATTTTATATTGGACCATGGTGGCACTGTCGTGGCATGAGAGTAGGACACATTTCACCCATATTTGATATTTGTAGCTTGCATTTGTTGGGTTCCACCTGTCCACGTGGAAACCTATGGTTGGCTCTGATATGGATCTCCTGGGAGGCTATCATGATATATGGACCATTGATCGTTCCCAGTTGGAAGAGGTCCAAAAGAATATTTGTATCTTCGATCGTAGGTTCCTCTTTAGGGTGTTGCAGGATTAGTTTCAAAAGTGACTCTAAATAAGGAACTACAACAGTCATTGATCCATCATGGGAACTAAGAATGCATGAGAACCGTCGATCTTGCTCAACCACGAACCCAAAAATGGCTAAGGAAAAATTCATCATGATTTCACCAACCTAGACATGTGGTGAATTTATGTTTTCCCATGGTGGGACTTACGTGGCAAGGGAGCAAGACACGGGGCAACCAAATTTGATATTTTTACATATTCATGTGGCAGGTTCCACATGTCCACGTGGAAACCTCTAGTTTGGTCTAACGGTGCTTTGTTGGAAGGTTGGAATAACATCTTGTAGGTAGGTCATGATACCTGATATCATATCTTGACCATTGATCGGAGGCTCATTGATCAGAGGTGTCTCATCGAAGTGGTCTAGGATATGGGTTATGATATGACTCTGACGGGGAACTTCGATGACCATTGATCTAGAAGTTAGAACCCATGATGTAATATGAGTCATTGATATTTCCATGTCCAAAAACTCCTGAAATGTTGGCGCTTGGTTCTTTAGGCCACAGTATTATGGAAATCCCCTGGGTTATTGTCTCAGTCACCCTTTTCACGCGTGAAAAAACCCCTTTTGGACTACAACAAGCCCCTTTTGGACCATGGAAATCCCATTTTGGATTGCGACAAGCCCTTTCTATACCACGACAATCCCATTTTGGATAGCGACAAGCCCCGATGGATTAAGTTTTGCATTATGTGCCTAAGGGCATGGATTCTATTGTTTCTTCTTAATTTTGACTTAGGAAAAATAGACTCGGAGCTATGTAGAGGCTCTTGAAGCTCGAATTTCTATTGTTAACTTGTTTGAAGTTGATCATATAAATTTAGGCATCCTTCATTTTATTGCATGAACAAATACAATACTAATATTTGGCTTCAACGGGGACATCATACTCTTGAAGTCTGATGAGAACTGTAGACTAATTTCCTTCTTTTGTTGGGTTATAGAGTCTACCTAAAATGATACATGTCCTTTAGACCTAAAAATTGATCTGACATGCAACACAAAAATGATCAATAACTTATATTTTTAGAATCCTACCTACTTACTAAAGCAATGAATGGTGAATGAAGTAAATTAAATAAAACTCTACAAACTGAAAGAAAATGCTTTATTGGAAGCTTATTTATGTACATAATCTTCCTACTGTAACCATTCCAGCTGCTTTGATCAAGTGAAATGATACTTCCAGTGATATAAGGTAAGCTCCTTACTACATGGTTGAACTCCTTATATGTACTTTTTTACAATAAGAACAAGAAAAAGTGGAGACTGCAACAAATTATGAAGTTCATACTCATGATCTGAAAATATAAGCTTCATATAATCTAAGTCATATGAGACTATGGATAATGTATATTCCAACTAGAATGCAACTAGGTCATGAAAAATATGAGGGATGATAGATTGCTCAACAAAGTTTGAGGCTTCTTCTTCGTGATTGATTTGACTGAACTGCTCCTAAATACCCTTTGATATATATGTTTTCAATTCTTATGAAGAAAAAGGAGGAAGCACATAAGCTTCATCACATGCTAATATTTCAACTGGTTCTTGTTCACAATGATCAATATATGTACCTTCAAGAACAAATGAAAATAATTCATCAAACTAAAACCCTTCATCTAAACCCCCATAACTCGCATAGACATGTGCATTAATACCATTTTTCGAGAAATCCACTTTAGAGAAGTGTTCTTCAATAGCAAGCTTTGATTATGTGTCATGATGATCAAATATGAACATATTTATGCTTGAACGTATTTTTAATGATGTTACAGAACTATGCACATGTTCTTCAACTTTGTATTCATAAAAACTGGATTTGTGTTATAGAATCCAATATGAGCAGATTCCTCATGAACCAACCATTGGGTAGTAGATGGATTATAAAAAAAGGGGAGGAAATACATCATCAATTATATTACCTTGCCATATATATACAAAATTTTCAACAACAAAATCTTGATTTTGATCAATAAGAGTGAAAGAAAACATGGTATCTTCTTGCAAATACTCATGAAATTATTTCTTTTGTTCTATTTTAAAAGAAATCTTCTATGTATTCTATAACTGACTCAAGTTCTTCATTACAACAATGTTCAAAAAGGAAAATCAAAATACAGAAATTCAACAATCTTCTCTGAATCTTCTTGAAAATATAAATATTCATCAATAAATACCAGATTTCTTGAAAGACAAAATCTCCATTTGAATAGAATTTTGACTAATATCTTGCAAGGAAGAAATAAGTATTGTATCCTCCTGTAAATTCTCTAAAAAATTTTTGAAATCACTCCCCAATGATACCTCTTCATTTGAATCTGCCATGACATATTCTTCATTTTCACTGTTATATAAAGATCCCCTTTCAAAATTTTGTTCAAATTCCACATCTATGATCTCCCCTTCCTCTTCATTATCACGGGAAGAGTCCTCTATATTCTCTGAAATCGATTTAAAATTTCATTGTAGTAGCTTTCAAAAGGAAGATCAATGGGATACATCCTTTTGTAATGAGAATAAAACATTATATGAAAATATTTTAGTGAATCTATACAAGCAGTAGGTAAGGATCTATACCATTGACGAGTGTCTCTCTTTAAAGAGAGCATGAACATTTTCATGAGGACATCATCATGAAATATACTCAGTTGATGCATACAATAATGGAATTCTACTAAATGGTGAGCCAGATTATCATTATCAGCTTCTCTGAATCTAGGAAGATAGTCGTCTCAAACTCTTACACTAGGAATAGGATTGGGAAAGCCAGGTATATTTGAAAAATCAAGTGGATCAAACCTTCCAGCTACTATATCAACATTTTATCTTTCCATAAAAATATAGTGGATTCTCTAGTGGGATCACAGTGGATGGGGGAGTAATAGGATTTTCAAGAGAGTTTGAGGGGAAGATCTTATTTCTTGACAAGATTCTAAAAAATAATTCAGATGCAATATCAAATGTTTTGGGGGTAATATTTGAAGTAGACAACTCATCTTCAAGTATATCAATTAGATCTACATATTTCAGCACTTCGATGAATAGCAGAAGGATATATTTATAGATAAGGGTTACCTGAGAAAAAGGAGGCATGATGCTCTCTGATATTCCTCGAGCTCACAATCTTTTCTGGATCTAAATATATTAGAACTTGATTAGGATCAGGGTGGCTTCTGGTATTTCTTCTGGTACATGCTAGATTGTCCTTATGTAGAGTCACCAGGTGAAATAATAACAAACAAGTTATTGAGGCCTGTTAATCATCAAGTCTCATGGCTTACAATGTTGTATCCCTAGAGACAATTTCTTCAAAGTACATCACCGACAACAACACCATTTCGAATGTTATCCCTCGAGATGTTCCATGTTATTATTGGAACGATGTCAAGGCACCCAAGGGTCCAAGACTCAAGATGAATATTAAGGCCACATTTGCAGTAAAATAATTATCCAGTTGATCTAGGTGTATATTGGTGGCCACCCACCTACTCCAACTAGCTCAAAATAGTTTTCTGACAACTTACAATTTTTACCAGTTTTTCGGGTCCCAAATTTTTGGGGCCATTTTGAGGGCATAAACGATATATTTTCATGATTAGGAACCTCAATGATATCCAAAGTCTCTAATTGAGCCCCCAAAATGAACCTCCTCGTCAATACCTTTCCAACAAGCTATGGTGCACCCCACACAGACATCATATACCAAAGTTACTCCCCTTGGAAGTTGATACACCAAACTACCCAAAATGGGGTCCACAAAATTGTTGGCTTTTCATATTTCGGGGTTAGGATTTTGGATTTTCTTTATGTTAAAAAATCCTTTTGAGCCTCATTGTAACATATATCTTTATGTGAATGAGCATAGTTGTCACATCTCTTCTCAGAGATAAGTTGCCACCTTTCTCACGAGTCTTTCACTCTATATTTCTATAGTTTTGTAAATTTCGCACATTAATAGAAAATTGTGTATTATTGTATCTTTTTGTTTATGGTTATATTTATGATATATATTTTTAATATTATTGTATATATGATATGTCTCTGTACATTTACTTATTATATCTCCGCTCTCTTTTCATGCTCAAAATAATCTGGATCAGTAGTATCATAGCAGGATCCTCTTGATCTTTTTTCAGTGCATGTCATTGACGAGGTCTGAGTATAGCAAGTTGCGTCTCGAGCTTGTCTCTCTTGATTAAAATATCTCTTTCATTCCCAAGAAACCCTCCATGGCAAAAGAAAAGAAAAACGATAGAGTGAAAGATTCTATTAATATGTTTCTTGAGAAAGCTCTCATGCGACAAAGGGATGAACTGATGGAGAATTTTTCCCACATCCTTCAACACTTGTCAATAACAGCAGGCGCATCTTCATCTAGTGGCCACTTTAGAGGAACCTCTCCTTTCAAGGTACAAGTTAATTTTGATATTCCTATATTTGAAGGTCATATATATGCGGATTCCCGAGAAAAATGGTTAAATATTCTAGAATATTATTTCTTGGTTCACAATTTTCCCAAAAGGGAAAATATCACTTTATCGCTCCTTAAGGCTCTCCCCCATGTCAAACATTGGTGAGAAAATTACTGGGAGAAACGTTCCATGGAGGAGTCTGGAATATATGGGGTCAAGCCCACTTGGGATTTTTTTGTGGATGAGGTCAAGTAATAATATTACCATGTTAGTAACTATGACAACCAGTACATGAAATGGACCACACTGCAGCAAGAGAGGGGATAAATAGTGTTGGAGTTCAAAAATACTTTTCATACTTTTCATACCTCATTCCAAGCACCTTTTATCCAGTAGAAGTAGGTCAACAATATTGAATAAAAGAACAAATATTCCTTTTACACATAGTCATCTAATGTAGCTAGACTGGTTAAAAATTTCCAACCCTTCCAACATCAGGTTCTCAACAACCTTCCACAAACCAAGCAACACAACTTCTCCAGTAATGCAAGTAAATCACCAAGGTTCGGATTCAGCAGACGCTTTTCCCCCTCCCGGAGGAACTCAATTCCATGGACATAATTACTTCCTAATGAGGTAGGATTAATGCAGGTGGATATCGGTGGCCACCAACCTATTCCAACTAGATCAAAATAGTTTTCTGGAAACTTACTATATTTAGTAGAGTCAAAAACTTATGGAGCCATTTTGAGGGCCTAAACGAAATATTTTAATGATCGAGAACCTCAATTATATCCAAAGGTTATGATTGAGCCCCCAAAATGAAGCTCCCCATAGATACCTTTCCAACAAGCTATGGTGCATCACAAATAGAGATTGTATGCCAAAGTTACTCCCTCAGGAGGTTGATACACAAAAATACCCAAAACAGGGTCCGCAAAATTGTTGCATTTTCATATTTTAGGGTTAGGGTTTTGGATTTTATTTTTGTTAAAAAAAAAAATTGTAGCCTCATTGTAACATCCATGTTTATGTGAATGAGCGTATCCATCACATCTCTTCTCAAAGATAAGTTGCCACTATTCTCATGAGTCCTTCACTCTATATTTCTAAGATGGATATTATGGTTGCCTACAAGAAGAGCATCACAACAGAAGCCACTACCAAGCTCTTCTTTGAGCGAGTCTGGGTACATTTTGGAATCCCACAAACCATTGTCTCATATTAGGAAAGTCGATTTCTCAGCTCATTCTGGTCGAGCCTCTGGTCACTCCTGGACACCAAGCTCACCAAATCCACACCCTTCCACCCCCCTACAGATGGCCAAACCGAGGTCGTAAATAGAATGATCATGCATATCTTGTGCATGTATAATTCCAAGCACCCTCACACATGGGATGAGAGTATTCCCATGGATCCCTACATAGCTCAATCGGCCACATCCCCTTTCAGGTGGGGTTGGGATTCCAACCCTTCGGTCCCATAGATGTTGCACTTCCCCTTGCAGTCACCTCGACTGACTCATCTTCTGCTCCAATTAAAGATGACAAAGCCACCCAGTTCATTGAACGGATCGAACACATCCACCAACAAGTTCAGGATATCCTACAGAAGTCCAATGAGAAGTACAAGCAACACCACGATCAACATCGGGTGCCACATAAGTTTCAATTGGGCGACAAAGTTTGGTTTCACTTGTAGAAATAACGCCTTACAGGACCCCATTGAAATCTTCTCCCACTCCATTATGGGTCGTACACCATCCCCAAGGCTATGGGGGATAATTCTTTTGAGCTCAACATTCCTCCTTTCCTTGGCCTGCACCCAATGTTCAACGTGGACCTCCTTTGGCCTTATTTCCCACCATTATTGGACACCTCGGATGTAGCAGAACAACTGACACCAATAGGAATCCAGTGACCAGATTGTGGACACACATATCAAGGGCACTCAACAACAAAGGATCCATCTTTATCGAGTCATCAAAGTATGGCAGCTCCTACACCAAGGCAAGTGGCTCACCCAGGGCCAAATTCAGCATAAATATCCTCATCTAATGGGGGAACTCAACGCAATGGATACCATTGCTTCCTAAGGAGGGAGGATTGATCCAGGTGGATATTGGTGGCCACCCTTTTTTCCAACTGGCTCAAAACAACTTTCTAGCAATTTTGGTAATTTACTATTTTTAGCAGTTTTTTGGGTCATGAACTTCCAAAATCGTTTTGAGGCCCCAAACGACATTTTTTTGGGTACGTAGCAATCCAAAATTTTCATCATGAATTATTTAGCAATAGTTTTAGTCCTCGAATAGATATTTCCAACAGGCTATCATACGCCTAAAACGGAGATCGTATGCAAAAGTTACCACCCCGGGAAGTTGATGTATTGACTTACCCAAACGGGGCCCGCATGACTTTTGGCACTTCATCTCCTAGGGTTAGGTTTTTGGATGTCTAGGGTTTTTGACACTCTTTTTTATTTTAAAAATGCCTTCAGAGCCTCATTGTAATCATCTTCTAGCGAATGAGCGCAGTCGTCACATCTCTTCTCAGAGATAAGCCACCACCATTCCAACAAGCTTGTTTTCCATTGCATTTTACAGTTTCAGCTTATTTCCTTGTTGAATAGAAAACCAGTTTTATTGTATCTCTGTTATTCTATGTTAACAATTTGTTAATAATTTGTAGTCATTTCGTTATGCTCATAAAATCTGGATCAATATTTCCTGAGGAAGAAATCACAGGTTTTCGGGAAATTCAAAGAGTTTAAATCTCTTGTAGAAAACCATAAAGATAAGAATATTAAGGTGTTGAGAACTAAAAATGATGGTGAATTCAGTGGAAAATAATTTGATCATTTATGCAAGCAATTTTTCATAGCACGCCAAAATACCACACCATATACCCCACAACAAAATTTATTTTGTGAGAGAATGAACAAAACATTAATGGACAAGGCAAGGAGCATGCTCAGGGGTGTTGGGATCACACAAGAATTATAGGAAGAACCAGTCAACACTACAAAATACCTATTGAATAATCCTTTGGTCTCACATCTCAAATTATTTGGCTATGATGCATTTGTGCATGTTCCTAAGGAAAATATGAGAAAGATGGACAAGAAGGCAGTCAAGTATATTTTCATTGGATACCAAGAAGGAATTAAAGGATATAAGATCATGGATCCTGCATTAAGGAAACAAATGTACATTTGAGATGTGGTATTCAGAGAAGTCGGAAGTAAATCTGAGCCTGAATAAATTGTTTATACCGATAATAATACAGAGAAGGTGTGTTTTGAACTGAGGAATGAAGAATATGATTCAGATGAGTTGAATGAATAAGTATGAGAGGTGGAATAGCTGACCCTAGTTGTAATGAGTTCATAATGAATAAGAAAACCAATTGATCCCAAGTTGGTCGGGGAGGCAACTAACTCAGTAGAGGGAAAAAACTAGAAGGAAGTCATGCTTGAAGAGATGGAATACTTGCATAAGAATGAGACATGGGACTTAGTCAATTTACTTACTGGAATATATCCTATTGGTAGAAAATGGGTATTCAAGAAGAAGATGAACACAACAAGTCAAGTTGAGAAATTTAAAGATCGACTAGTAGAGAAAGGATATTCCCAAGTCAAAAGAGACGACTTCGGTGAGTTTTTTCCCCTATTGCAAAATTAACTTCCATTAGAGTAATAATATCTCTGGGTGCAACATTTGATCTAGAAATATAATAGATGGATGTAAAGACAATATTCCTACATGGGGACTTGGAAGAACAAATATACATGAAACAACCTGAAGGATTTGTAGTATAGAGAAAGAAATATTTGGTGTGCAAACTGAAAAGGTCCCTTTATGGTATGAAGCAATCACCAAAGATGTGGTACCAAACATTCAACACTTACATCCTTATTTTGGGGTTTGTGAGAAGTAAATTTGATCACTGTATATATTCCAAAGTGGGAATTTCATATATGTAGCATTGTATTTCGGCGACATGTTGCTAATTGGAAACAACATGAATGCAATAAAGGAGATGAAGAAGCAGCTATCCTCCAAGTTTGACATGAAGGATCTCGATGCAACAAAATTAATTATGGGAATGGAGATTAAGAGAGATCAAGCAACTTGAAAGATCTAGTTGAACTAGATGAAGTATATTGAAACAATATTGAAACGTTTCAACATGCAAGATTGCAAACCTGTGAAGGTGACAATTCCTAAGGGAGAAAGTGTAATTGTTGAACAGTTTCCAAGGACACAGGGTGAAATAGAGGACATGGAACATGTTCCCTATGCAAGTGATATTGGTAGTCTAATGTATGCAATGGTATGCACTCGACCAGAAATTTCCCATGCAGTGGGAGTGTTGATTAGATACATGTCGATGCCTTAGAAGGATCACTAGACAACTGTCAAGAGAGTATTTAGATATTTGTGCGGAACAAAATATTATGTTATTTTCTACCAAGGAAAACCTGGAAGTGACAGTGAATTAAATATACAAGGCCTTGTTGATGCCGACTAGGATGGAGATCTATATCAATGGAGGTCGACCATTGGATATGTATTCAAGATGTTTAGTGGAGAAATCTGTTGGATGAGTAAGAAATAGGTGGTCGTAGCCCTGTCAAAAATAGAAGCTGAATACATGGAAACCACTCATGGAAGGAAAGAAGAAGTATGGCTGCAAAGGATATTTTTAGGAATCAGTTTTGAGAAGAGGGATATGAATATAAGTTACAAAAGTCAAAGCGCAATATTTTTGGCAAAGAACCTAGCTTAGCATTCTAAGAATAAGCACATTGATTTACAATACAATTTCATGAGAGACATGGCGGAAAGCAATAAGGTGTTGTTGGAGAAAGTAGACACATTGGAAAACATAACAAACTCTTTGACCAAGAATGTGAGTGTTCTGAAGTTATCTTGGTGCAGAGAGGAAATGGGCATTTCTTCCCTAGGTCTATGAACGAAAATTCATAGGTCTCCCTATTTTAGCAAAGAAAACAATGAGTGGGAGAATGATGGGTTGTTATATTCTTTGCAGTGAAATTCTAGTCACGGCAGATCGAATGAAAGTATAAGTCAAAGGTAATATAAAACAAGTCGAAGGTTGAGGTGGTTCAACCTAGTAAATTCAAAGTTGAAGACATTGAAGACAAGTCAAATAGGTCAACCGACAAGAGGTTGACAGGCGAGCGTGTGGCAACCAGATGAAGACTGACCGGTAGTCGACTGGTAATCCGACTTGGTAGTTGACTATAATAGAATATCAAGATTCATGGGATTTGTAGCCAATGATCTACGTGGATCCGTAACCATTTTTGGGCGTCTTTTATGTAGGGTTTTTCCTACTGTAAAGCCTATAAATAAGGTGTGTTGTAATGTTGTAAAATATAATCAAATAATTAATAATCGTAGAGGTTGTTGGTCATGTAGATGTAAGATGAATTGGATACAAGGTTTTTCTTGTGTAAATCATGACAGTATGATGTTTATTGTGTCTTAGGTGTGGACCAAGGTTATACATGTAACCTTTTATTCTAAAAGAATAAGACAAAAAGAGAGAAGGACGCTCAAGGAATGATGGTTTTCCTGGTTTGGGTTTCGAGGGTAAAATCTCTTTGTACTATGTGTTTACTTTGTCATTTATTTTCTCGATTAAATCTTTCTTCCTTTCATTTGCTAGGTTTAGCATGGAATTGTTCCTAATTTACTAAAAAATAACATGGGTGAAAAAAGGGTTTCCACACATCTAGGATGACATCAACACAATATAGTTTCCTTAGCCAAAAATTTTCCCCATGGTCGAGTTCAATCAACGATTCCAATTCCATCTCTAACACCCTGATAAATTACCCATATCTCATCCTTTTACAACTCCAATCAACTATATATATCCAATTAGGCTGATCTGATGATTGTCATGTTTTATGCTTTTGCAAAACCTAATAGCTCTGATAGGTTCTCCCCCGATAGACGATTGAGAATACTTGTTGAAATGGATCTGATGGCTCTTGAGTCGTGTGATTTGTGCAATTGTGATTTTGAGCTTCCTGCCAAAAGGAAAATGATTACAAATATTTCTAATGAGTAGGGCATGATTGATATTTTGACCTGCAGTTTTCCAACTACCCCGTGATCTTAGCACAATAGAATTAATGCAAGTAAAAGTAATTAATTTTTACCAGGGGAGAAACCTTCCAAGAATCAAGAAGCTGGAAGTGGTTCCAAGAAGTAGTTTAGGGCACGATCAAGATGAATAATAGAGAATGTTGACACCCATTTTCAAGGTCGACACTTTGGGGAATTGAAGAGTTTCATATAACCAAAGTTGTAGATAGTTGATAAATGCAACATCCAGCCAGAGATTCATCCCCTGAGTTTAAGTTTTCAGTCTGTAATTATTCTATTGTGTTTGTTTTCCTGTAAAGAATCTCCTCCCATTTTTTATTTCTTGTATCAGATCTTATTTATAAAAGATCAGACAACAATCCATTCTTCATGTTCAATATTATTGTATGATGTATGGTAGTGACACAAAAGTGATTTCCTCTGACTGTATGACCATTTCTTGTCATTTTATTTATGCATTTGAATGATATGTAGATGGTACCTCCTTGAATTTGATGTATGAATATGTTAACTATTTGAAGCATGTTTTATTGGTATTTATACACCTATTAGAGCTGCTAAATTATTAATTCCTCAGCACACGATTCTATTTCCATAAGCTACATGATTCACTCTCAGTAGTGTTGGTTGTGGAGCCTGATTATCTTCTTGATTCATAGGTCTTTGTTTTCATATATGTTTATACCCCATCAAGACTTTACACCCTATAATAATTCACACTCCTCCACGTGGGGGAGTGCAGAGGGGGGTTACCCCCTATGCGTGGTTCGGGGGCAAGCGGGCTCTCAAAGGAAAAATTGTCTTGTAAATGTATATTGTAATTTCATAGTAAATATGGACCGTTCATTATAAGGTCGCATATCTGACTATAGAATTTATTTTAGGGTTTTTTTCCCTAGAAGGAAACCCTCTTTTATGAGGGAAATGTATTGTGGATATGGATCATTACAAATATTGTATTCTAAGAGAGGAGACTATGAGAGAAATAAGAGGAAGTTACAGCGGTTGTGTTGTAGGTTGTATCCCTTCATTTTTTGGATAATAATAAAGGAAGGAGATCGCAATTTCTCTGGTGGAGGTAGCCCACATTGGGTGAACCACATATATTTGTGTCTCTATTGTATTGTTTATCTTATGTGTTTTATTTATGCATTTGTTTTATTGTATTGCTCTGCGATCCTTTTTTCTAACAACTGGTATTAGAGCGATGTTAACTCACAGGAAAAGAGGGTTACTGGTTCGAGTGGGAGAAATGGTGGAAAATGGAAATTTTAGGGTCGAGAAATTTAACAACCAAAACTACTAGTTATGGAAGATGCAGATGGAAGATTATATATATCAGAAGTATCTATTCCTACCATTGGGTGAAATATCAAAACATCCAGATTGGGTGAAGATTATTTATATGAGAAGGATTTATTCCTATAAGGAGAAGACCGCTCTGATACCACTAATCCAGATTTTATCAGCAGAATGAAATGACTACATATTATTAACAAATTCTTAACATAGAATAATAGAGATACAGTAAAACTTGTTTTCTATTCAACAAGGAAATAAGTTGAAATTGTAAAATGCAGCGGAAAACAAGCTTGTTGGAATGGTGGCGGCTTATTTCTGAGAAGAGATGTGACGGTTGTGCTCATTCACAAGAAGATGATTACAATGAGGCTCTGAAGGCCTTTTTAAAATAAGCAGGAGTGTCAAAAACTCTAGACATCCAAAAACCTAACCCTAGGAGATGAAGCGCCAAAACTCATGTGGGCCCTATTTGGGTAAGTCAGTACATCAATTTCTCGGGGCCGTAACTTTTGCATATGATCTATGTTTTAAGCATATAATAGCCCTTTGGAAATATCTATGTGAGGAATACAACCATTGACAAAAAAAATTCAAGATTCTAACTTTAAATAGCTACATACCCCAAAAAAATGTCATTTAGGGCCTCAAAACGGCTCCGGAAATTCAAGACCCAAAAAAATGCTAAAAATAGTAAATTACCAAAAATTGCCAGAAAGTTGTTTTGAGCCAACTAGAAAAGATGGGTGGCCACCGATACCCACTTGGATCAATCCTCCCTCCTTAGGAATAAATGGTCTCCATTGCATTGATTTCCCCCATCAGACGAGGAAATTTTTGTTGAATTTGGCCCCGGGTGAGCCACTTGCCTTGGTGCAGGAGTTGCCCTGCTTTGATGACTCGATAAAGATGGATCCTTTGTTGTCGAGTGCCCTTGATCTTTTTTCCCACAATATGATCACTAGATGCTTATTGTATGCAGTCAGGGTTGAGATCTATTGGTGTCAGTTGTTTTTCTACGTCTGAGGTGTCCAATATTGGTGGGAAATAAGGATGAAGGAGGTCCACGTTGAACACTAGGTGCAGGCCAAGGAAAGGAGGAATGTTGAGCTAAGAATAATTATCCCCCACAGCCTTGGTGATGGTGTACAACCCATAATGGAGTGGGCGAAGCTTCTGATGGGGTCCTGTAAGGCGTTCTTTCGACCAATGCAACCAAACTTTGTCACCCAACTAAAACTTATGTGGCACCTGATGTTGATCATTGAGTTGATTGTACTTATCATTGGACTTTTGTAGGATATCCTGAACCTATTGGTAGATGTGCTGGATCTGATCAATGAACTAGGTGGCTTTGTCAGCTTCAGTTGGAGCAGGAGATGAGTCGGTTGAGGTGACCACAAGGGGAAGTGCAACATATATGGGACCCAATGGTTGGAATCACAACCCCACCTGAAAGGGGTTGTGATTGGTTGAGCTATGCAGGGCTCGGTTGTAGCTATGATAGACATAGGGAAGACTCTCATCCCATGTGTGAGGGTTCTTGGAATTATACATGCACAGCATATGCACGATCATTCGATTTACGACCTTTGTTTGGCCATCTGTCAGGGGGTGGAAGGTCATGGATTTGGTGAGCTTGGTGTCGAGTAGTGACCAGAGGCTTGACCAGAATGTGCTAAGAAATCGACTGTCATAATCTGAGACAATGGTTTGTGGGATTCCAAAATGTACCCAGACTCGTTAAAATAAGAGCTTAGTAATGGCTTCTATTGTGATGCTCTTCTTGTAGGCAACCAGAATCACCATCTTAGAAAAGCGATCAACAACCAAAAAAACACAGTCATTTCCCTGCTTGGTGAATAGGAGGCCCGACATGTAGTCCATTGAGATGGATTCCCATGGCCTTCTAGGAGTAGGAAGAGGGGTGTACAGGCTATGTTTCTTAGTGGTTGGTTTGGAAATAGTGTAGGCAGTCTAGGACCTATTATACTTGCTAACCTCCTGTTGAAGTTTCGACCAGTAGAAATGTTTATGTAGCATCACCACTGTCTTTTCGACATTGAAGTGTCATGCCATCTGACTTTAGTAGGCTTCCTAGATCATCTTCGCTCGCTCGCTTGATGGAACGCAGATATGGCCCAAAAAACACATCAACCCATCCTAAAGATGGAAATTATCGACAATTACATTTGCACCCAACATTTGGTAGGTGGTGGCGAAGTCTGGCTCTGTCTCATAAAGTTGGGGCCATCTAGAGGTCTCATGGACGCAAGAGTCTAGCACCGTGGTGAGTGTTGCAACTGTCGATCTACTGAGTAAATTAGTGACACGATTGGTGATTCTTGTTTTATACTTGATGTTGAGGTGGAATTGCAGTTAGTATGTGGACCACTTTTTATAGTGGTCATTCTATAATTTTCCTTGTGTCTACATGAACTGCAGTGGCTTATCATTAGTTTGGATGATTGTCTCCTTCCCAAGAATGTAATGTCTACCCTGGTGGCAGGCTTGCATAGTGGAGTACATTTCTTTTTCATGGGTAGGGTACTTACAGACAGTTTCTGATAGTGTCCCACTATGATAGGCCATGGGGTGGCCGTGCTGAGTGAGAACGGCACCCACATCATATTCTGAAGCATTTGTCTCAATCTCAAAGGGTTGTTGCAGGTCTAGTAGTGAAAGTGTTGGTGTTGAGCACAAGCGTTGCTTCAAATCATCGAATGCTTGTTGTTGGGACCGGACCCACCCAAATTTTACCTTACCACCACCCCTGGTTATTTGGTTGAGGGCCCATGCAATATGGGAGAATCCCAACATGAACCTGTGGTATAAATTGGCAACGCCCAAGAATATCCAAAGCTCAGTGAGTGTGGTTGGGACTAGCTAGTCATGGATGACTTGGATCTTGGCAGGATCCACATGTATGCCATGATGATCAACAATATAGCCCAGGTAATGAACCCTGTCCATGCCGAAGGATCATTTTTGCAAGTTGGTGAGAGGCGTATATCCTGTGTCGTCACAGGTTGTGAAAAACCTATTGAATATGCTGCAAGTGTTGTGCCCAGGACTTCCTGTAAATGAGAATGTCATCCAGATACACCACTACAAAATTATTGGTGAATGGTCACAGGATATCGTCCATCATCCTTATGAAAGTGGGTGGAGCATTTTTCAAACTAAAGGGCATGACCAACCATTCAAAAAGGCCTTCCTTTGACTTGAAGGCGGTCTTCCATACATCTGTTTGTTCTATCAGGACCTGGTGGTAGCCAAAATTCAAATCAATCTTACTGAAGTATTTGGCCCCCGTGAGTTGATCAAGGAGGTCGTCGATTCAAGGAATTGGGTATTGGTTTCTGACTATGATTTTATTCAAATCCCAGTAATCAATGCAGAATCTCTAGGTTCCATCTTTCTTTTGTACTAGCACAATTGGGCTCCGGCAAGGTGATGAGATTGTATAGATGTGCCCCTTGTGGAGTAGTTATTTGATCTGTCACCTGATCTCATCATTATCTAACATAGAGTAAAAATAGACTGGCCGATTGGGAAGAAGTGCACCTGAGATCAGATCGATGGGGTGCTTGACCTGACAATGCAGAGTTACCCCAGTAGGTGAGGAGAAGATATCTGAGTATTCTTCGATGACCTTATCTACTTGATTCTACTTTGTGGAGAGGTTGGCTGCAGAGACCCTGGATGTGGTTGTTATCTTTCACTCATTACGAGCAAGAATCATGAAGAAGACAAACTTCCCCATATAAGAGATGACCTTCTTGCATTTCTTGGCAGAGATCATGGAAATAACACTAGGAGGGACTGCATTGGGTATCCTGTACGAATTCCTATTCAAAGTAATAATAACACTACGAGGCCTAGACTCATATACAGCATGATGTTTCCATAAATAAGGTTGGCCCAAAAGAACATCACAAAATTCAAGAGGAGAAACATTACACAATACCTCGTATTTGAAGGGCCATATGTCGTACGACAGTCGTCACTGTTGGTTGACGCGGAGATCGCTTCCTTGGTGGAGCCATCCAATGGTGTAGGGTTGTGGGCTCAGCATTGTTGGAAGGGCCAACCGCTTGAAAACCTCTGCTAAGATGAGGTTCTTATGGCTACCGTTGTCAATGATGAAGTGCAGTGGGGTGACTTTTACCCACATCTATGAATGGAAGAGGCACTCTCCTTCTTCTGGATCATCTTGTTCATCAGGCTGGAGCTTGGTGGTAGAAATTGTGGCATTGGGTTCCATGTCAATGATTTGTCTTCCCCTTTCTGGTTCTGACTCAGAGTCAAAGCCCTCATCTGATTTAGAGTCTTTAACTTCGGCCACCAATGACTTCTTTGAGTGGCAGTCAGCAGTGTTATGCCAAGGGATCTTATGGAAGTTGCACCACTTCCCCGTATCTTTGTTTGTCTTTATGGTGTCCTTATTTTCTTGTGGCTTGGATTGGTTGTCCTGATATTGTCCATCTGTGCACTTTCCTTTGTTCTTTGGTTTGGGGCCTCCCTTTCCTGGATTATGATGTGAGGGATTTCTGGGCCCAAATTGTCACATCTTTTGTTTGATATTCTGCTCGATTGTGAAGGCATATCGGTAGGTCACACCCAAGGACGAGATGTCCAGAAATTCCATTTCAATTTGTATGTATCTATGCAAAGCACCTCAATGCTTGAGCACTAGATGATGCTTTTAATCTTTGATATCCATCTTGGTGTGCAAGGAATGGAAGATATTTGTGAACTTTGGAACTGCTTGGTCTCTTTCTTGTCACAGTGTGGTCCATTTGGTATACAAGTTGTCATAACTGCCAACCAGATAGTATTGTTACTTAATAACATCCCTGAAGGATTCCTAGGTAGTCATGACTGTAAATAACAAGGTATCCTTTATTTCCTTTTTCTCACATAAATTTTCCCACCAATATTTGACACGGGGAACAGCTTTGAGGAGCGCAAAAGTAATCTTTTTTCTATTCGAAAAGTTATGGAAAAAAAAATGCCCTTCTAGTAGATTCAACCATTTTTCTACACCATCTGTGTCTATCTGATCTTCAAATACAATAATATTGAAGTTTATTTGTACCTTGAAGGAGGTGGTGCCTCCACTTGAAGAAGATGCATCGCATGTTGGTAGATGCCAAATTATTTGTGCAAATATATCCATCATCTCATTCCTCTATTGCGTGAGGGTTTCCTCAAGCAACATTTTGAAAGGATCTCATGTCCCATCATATTTGTTTTCTCCTACCATGAGAGGTCACTTGGGCATGCGAGAGATTTGGTCCTCAAGAGAAACAAGCTCAAGACCCAATTATTTGTACTCTGACCTCGTTGGGGACATGCATTAAGACAACAAGGAGAAGACTTCTCTGATACCATTGATCCAGATTTTATAAGAAGAACGAAATGACTACAGATTATTAACAGATGCATAATAGAGAATAACATAGATATAGTAAAATTGGTTTTCTATTCAACAAGGAAATAAGATGAAACTGTAAAATGCAATAGAAAACAAGCTTGTTGGAATGGTGGTGGCTTATCTCTGAGAAGAGATGCGATGGATGCACTCATTCGAAAGCAGATGATTACAATGAAGATTTGAAGACCTTTTTACAATAAATAAGAGTGTCAAAAACCATAGACATCCAAAAACCTAACCCTAGGAGATGAAGCGCCAAAAGTCATGTGAGCCCCGTTTGGGTAAGTCATTACATCAACCTCCTGGGGTCGTAACTTTTGAATACGATCTTCGTTTTAGGCGTATGATAGTCGTTGGAAAGATATATCCAAGGAAAACAACTTTTGAAGAAAAAAAATCATGGTGATATATTTGACTGCTACATACCCAAAAATAACGTCGTTTAGGGCCTCAAAACGACTTCAGAATTTCAGGACCCAAAAGGGCATGACAAACCATTAAAAAAGTCCTTCCTTGGAATTGAAGGCAATCTTCCATACATCTATCTATTCTATCGAGACCTGGTGGTAGCCAAACTTCAGATCAATCTTATTGAATTATTTGGCCCCTGTGAGTTGATCAAGGAGGTCGTTGATTCGGGGAATTGTGTATCAGTTTCTAATTATGATTTCATTTAAGGCTCGATAATCAATGCAGAGTCACCAGGTTCCATATTTATTTTGTACTAGCATGATTGGGCTCCCACAAGGTGATCAGCTAGGATGGATGTGCCCCTTGTGGATCAGTTCTTGGATCTATCGCTTGATCTGCGCATTCTCTAAAATAGAGTGGTGATATACGGGCCCATTGGGAAGCGGTGCTCCATGGGTCAAATTGATTGGGTGCTTAACCCGATAGTGCAGATGTACCTTGGTAGGTGAGGAGAATATATATGAGTATTGTTCGACGACCTTATCTCCTTGCTTCTATTGTTTGGAGAGGTCGGCCGCAAAGACCCTGGATGTGGTTGTGATATTTCGCTCATTCTGAGAGTGAATCACAAAGAAGACAAACTTCCCCTTCTGAGAGATGACCTTCCCGCATTTCTTGGAAGAGATCAAGGAAATATCACTAGGTGGTACTACCTCGGGTATCCTATATAATTTCCTGTTCAAAGTAATAATAACAATATGAGGCCTAGACTCATATACAACATGACGTTTCCATAAATAAAGTTTCTCCAAAAAAACATAACAAACTTCGAGAGGAGAAACATCACACAATACCTCGTCTTTGAAGGGCTTGATGTTGTATGATAGTCGGCACTGTTGGCTGACGCAGAGATTGCTTTCTTGGCGGAGCCATCCAATGGCATAGGGTTATGGGTGTGGCATTGTCAGTAGGGCCAGCTGCTTGACAACCTCTGTTGAAATGAGGTTCTTCTAGATACCACTATCAACGATGAAGTGCAGCGGGGTATCTTTTACCAACATATGTGAATGGAAGAGGCGCTCTCCTTCTTCTAGCTTGTCTAGCTCATCAGGCTGGAGCATGGTAGTAGAAACAGTGGCATTGGGTTCTGCATCAATGATCTGTCTTCCCCTTTTTTATTCTAAATCAGAGTTAGAACCCACATCTGATTCAGATGATTTCACTTCAGCCACCAACGACTACTTTGAGTAGCAATCAGCAGTGTTATGCTAAGGGCTCTTATGGAAGTTGAACCACTTCCCATTATCTTTCTTTGTCTTTTTTGGTGTCCTTCTTTGCTTGCAGCTTGGACTGGTTGTCCTGATACTATCCATATTTGCTTTGTCCTTTGTTCTATGGGTTGGGGCCTCCCTTTCCTGGCTTTTGTTGTGAGGGGTTCCCGGGTCCAAATTGTCGCCTCTTTTGTTTGAGCTTCTTCTTGATTTTGATGACATATCGGTAGCTCGTGCCCAAGGACGAGATGTCCAAAAATTCCATTTCGGTGTGGATGTATCTATGCAAAGCACCATGATACTTGAGCACCAAATGTCTCTCTAAATATTTTATACCCAACTTGGTGCACAAGGTTTGGAAGATATTTGTGAAATTTGGCATTGCTTGGTGTCTTTCTTGCCGCAGTCTAGTCCATTTGGTATACAAGTCGTCATAACTTCCAAAAGGGTAGTATTGTTCCTTAATAGCATCCCTTAAGGATTCCCAGGTGGTCGTGACTGTAAATTAGGAGGGTTCCTTTGTTTCATTTTTCTCATAGAAAGTTTCCCAACAATATTTGACATGGGGAATGGCTTTGAGGAGCGCAAAAGTAATATTTTCTCTATTCAAAAAGTTATGGACAGAAAAATACCCTTCTAGTAGATTCAACCACTTGTCTACACCATCTGCGTTTATCTGACCTTCAAATACAAGAATATCTAAGTTTATTTGTACCTTGAAGGGGGCAGCACCTCCGCTCGAAGAAGATGTGTCTCTTGTTGGTAGTCGTCAAAGGATTTGCGTGAAACTATCCATCATCTCGTTCCTCTGTAGCGTGAGGGATTACTGAAGCATCATTTTGAAAGGATCTCCTATCCCATCATAATTATTTTCTCCATGAGAGGTCGCTTGGGCATGTGAGATCTTTGTTCCTCAAGAGAAACAAGCTCGAGATCCAATTCTTTGTACTCTGACCTCGTTGGGGACATGTGTTGGTTGTGGAGCCTGATTATCTTCCTGATTCATAGGTCCTTGCTTTCAGCCGTGTTTATACCCCATGAAGTATTTACACCCCATAAGTATGTACACTCTTCCACGTGAGGGAGTGCAGAGCGGGGGTACCCCCTCTGCGGGGTCCAGGGGGCCTATCCCCCCAGTTGGGGGGTCTGGGGGCAAGCGGGCCCCCAGTGGGGGTTCAGGGGTAGCATCCCCCAATGGGGATTCAAGGGCGAAGCCCCCGAAGAAAAAATTTCCTTGTTAAAGTATATTGTAATTTCATTGTAAATATGGACCGTTCATTATAAGGTCGCAGATATAATGGTATAGATTATGTTAGGGTTTTTTTCCCTAGAAGGAAACCCTCTTTTATGAGGGAAATGTATCACGGCTATGGATGGTGGTGAATATTGTATTCTGAGAGAGGAGACTGTGAGAGAAAGAAGAGGAAGTTACAACGGGTTTTTTTGTAGGTTGTATCCCTTCATTTGCTGGATAATAATAAAGGAAGGACCTGGCAATTTCTCTGGTGGACGTAGCCCAAACTGAGTGAACCATGTAAATCTGTGTCTCTATGTTTTGTTTCTGCATTTGTTTTATTTTATTGCTCCGCGGTCCTATTTTTTCTAACAACATGCATTAAGATGACAAGGAGAAGACCGCTCTAATACCACTGATCTGGATTTTATGAGTAGAACAAAATGACTACATATTCTTAACATATTCTTAACACAGAATAATAGAGATATAGTAAAATTGGTTTTCTATTCAGGAAGGAAATAAGCTAAAACTGTAAAATGCAGTGGAAAACAAGCTTGTTGGAATGGTGGTGGCTTATCTATGAGAAGAGATGTGACGGCTCCGCTCATTCGAAAGAAGATGATTACAATGAGGCTTTGAAGTCCTTTCTACAATAAATAGGAGTGTCAAAAACCCTAGACATCCAAAAACCTAACCCTAGGAGATGAAGCGCCAAAAGTCATTTGGGCCCAGTTTGGGTAAGTCAGTACATCAATTTCCCGGGCTTTTAACTTTTGCATACGATCCCCGTTTTAGGTGTATGATAGCCCGTTGGAAAGATCTATAGAAGGAATACAACTGTTGACAAAAAAAATTAAAAATGTAGATTTTTTATTGCTACATACCTAAAAAAAACGTCGTTTAGGGCCTCAAAACGGCTTCGGAAGTTCAAGACCCGCAAAACTACTAAAAATAGTAAATTACCAAAATTTCCATAAAGTTGTTTTGAGCCGACTGGAAAAGGTTGGTGGACGTTGATATCCACCTGGATCAATCCTCCCTCCTTAGGAAGAAATGGTCTCCATTGCATTGAGTTCCCCCATCATATGAGGAAATTTCTGTTGAATTTGGCCCCGGGTGAGCCACTTGCCTTGGTGCAGGAGTTGCCCTGCTTTGACGACTCGATAAAGCTAGATGCTTTATTGTCAAGAGCCCTTGATCTGTGTTTACAATATGATCACTGGATTCTTTTTGTATGCAGTCGGGGTTGAACTATGTTGGTGTCACTTGTTCTACTACGTTTGAGGTGTCCAATAATGGTGGGAAATAAGGCCGAAGGAGGTCCACGTTGAACACTAGGTACAGGCCAAGGAAAGGAGGAATGTTGAGCTCAAAATCATTATCCCCCATAGCCTTGGTGATGGTGTATGGACCATAATAGAGTGGATGAAGCTTCTGATGAGGCCCTGTAAGGCGTTCTTTCTGCAAATGCAACCAAACTTTGTCGCCCACCTAAAAATTATGTGCCACCTGATGTTGATCATGGCACTGCTTGTACTTTTCATTGGACTTCTGTAGGATATCTTGAACCTATTGGTGGATGTGTTGGATTCACTCAATGAACTGGGTGGCTTTGTCAACTTCATTTGGATCAGGAGATGAGTCGGTCAAGGTCACCGCAAGGGGAAGTGCAACATCTATGGAACCCAATGGTTGGAATCCCAACCCCACCTGAAAGGGGCTGTGATCGGTTGAGCTATGCAGAGCTCAATTGTAGCTATGTTGGACATAGGGAATACTCTCATCGCATGTGAGAGGGTGCTTGTAATTATACATGCACAGGATATCCGCGATCATTTGATTTACGACCTCGGTTTGGCCATCTATTTGGGGTTGAAGGTCATGGATTTGGTGAGCTTGGTGTCTAGCAGTGACTAGATGATCGACCAGAATGCGCTAAGAAATCGATTGTCCCAATCTAAGACAATGGTTTGTGGGATTCCAAAATGTACCCAGACTTGTTCAGAGAAGATCTTGACAGCGGCTTCTATTGTGATGCTCTTCTTGCAGGCAACCAAAATTTTCATCTTAGAAAAGAGATCAACAACCACAAAAACACAGTCATTTCCCAGATTGGTGGACGGGAGGCCCAACATTTAGTCCATTAAGATGGATTCCCATGGCCTATCAAGAGTAGGAAGAGGGGTGTATAGGTCATGTTTCTTAGTGGTCGGTTTGGCAATAGCACACGCAGTGCAGGACCTGAGATACTTGCTGAACTCATGTCGAAGTTTTGAATAGTAGAAATGTTTTTGTAGCATCGCCACTTTCTTCTTGACGTCGAAGTGTCCTTCCACCCGACTGTAGTGGGATTCCCAGATCATCTTCACTCGCTCACTTGATGGAATGAAGATATGGACCAGACAACACAACAACCCATCCTGAAGATGGAAATTATTGACAACTGCATTTGCACCCAACATTTGGTAGGTGGTGGCAAATTTTGGGCCTGTCTCATAGAATTGGGGCCATCCAGAGGTCTCATCGTTGTAAGAGTCTAGCACTGTGGTGAGTGTCACGACTGGTAGTCTACTGAGGAAATCAACGACGCAGTTGGTGCTTCTTTTTTTATACTTTATGTTGAGGTGGAATTGTTGTAAGTATGTGGACCACTTTTGATGGCAGTCATTCTGTAATTTTCCTTGTGTCTGCATGAACTGCAGTGGCTTATGATCAGTTTGGATAGTTGTCTCCTTCCAAAGAATGTAATGTCTCCACTGGTGGCATCCTTGCATAATGGTGTACACTTATTTTTGGTAAGTAGGGTACTTACGGACAGCGTCTGATAGTGTCTCACTATGATAGGCCATAGGATGGTTGTGTTGGGTGATAACGATGCCCACAGCATATTCTGAAGCATTTGTCTCGATCTCAAAGGGTTGTTACAAGTATTCTAGTGAAATTACTGTGGTTGAGCACAAGTGTTGCTTCAAATTATCGAATACTTGTTGTTGGGACCAGCCCCATGCAATTTTTTCCTTACCACCACCCCTGGTTATTTGTTTGAGGGCCCATGCAATATGGGAGAATCCCAACACAAACCTATGGTAGAAATTGGCAAGGCCCAAGAAGATATAAAGCTCAATGAGTGTGGTTGGGGATGGCCAGTCACAGAGGACTTGGATCTTGGTTGGATCCACATGTACACGATACTGATCAACAATGTAGTCTAGGTAATTGACCCTGACCATGCCGAAGGAGCATTTTTCCTAGTTGGCATATAGCTTGTGTTGTTGCAAGGTGTGTAGAACCTGTTGAATATGCTACAAGTGTTCTTCCCAAGACTTCCTATAAATGAGAATTTCATCCAGATACACCACTACAAAAGTATTGGTAAATGGTCATAGGATATCATCCATCATCCTCCTGAAATTGGCTAGAGCATTTTTCAAACCAAAGGGCATGACCAACCATTCAAAAATTCCTTCCTTTGACTTGAAGGCAGTCTTCCTTACATCTGTCTATTCTATTGGGACATGATAGTGGAAAAACTTCAGATCAATCTTAATGAAGTATTTTTTCCCCGTGATTTGATCAAGAAGGTTGTCAATTCAGGGAATTGGGTACAGATTTCTAACAGTGATTTTATTTAGGGTTTGATAATAAATGAAGAGCCGCTAGGTTCCATCTTTGTTTTGTACTATCACGATTGGGCTCCTGGAAGTTGATGTGTCAGGATGGATGTGCCCCTTATGGATCAATTCTTGGATATGTCACTTGATCTTCTCATTCTTTAACATAGACTGGCAATAGACTGGCCCATTGGGCAGCCGTGCTTCGAGGGTCAGATCTATGGGGTGCTTGACCTGACAGTACAGAGGTATCCCAGTAGGTGAGGAGAAGATATTTGAGTATTATTCGATGACCTTATCTACTTGCTTATGTTGTGTGGAGAGGTCAAATGCAGAGACCCTGGATGTGGTTGTGATCTTTTGCTCATTCCGAGAGATAATCACAAAGAAGAAAAACGTCCCCATCTAAGAGATGGCCTTCCTGCATTTCTTGGTAGAGATCAAGGAAATAGCACTAGGTGGGACTGCCTCGGGTATCCTGTACAATTTCCTGTTCAAAGTTTTTCTACACCATCTGTAGATTCAACCATTTTTCCACACCATTTGTTTCTATCTGATCTTCAAATATAGGAATATCAAAGTTTATTTGTACCTTGAGGGGGGTGGCGCCTCCACTCGAAGAAGATGTGTTGCATGTTGGTAGCCACCGAAGGATTTACACGAAAATATCCATCATTGTATTCCTCTGTTGCGTGAGGGTTTTCTCAAGCAACATTTTGAAAGGATCTCATGTCCCATCATCTTTATTTTCTCCTTCCATGAGAGGTCGCTTGGGCGTGCGAGAGCTTTGGTCCTCAAGAGAAACAATCTCGAGACCCAATTCTTTGTACTCTGACCTTGTTGGGGACATGCATTAAGACGACAAGGAGTAGACCACTCTGATACCATTGATCCATATTTATGAGCAGAATGAAATGACTACAGATTATTAACAGATTCTTAACAGAGAATAACAGAGATACAGTAAAATTGGTTTTCTATTCAACAAGGAAATAACATGAAACTATAAAATGCAGCAGAAAACAAGATTGTTGGAATGGTGGTCGCTTATCTCTAAGAAGAGATGTGATGGTTTCTCTCATTCGAAATAATATGATTACAATGAGGCTTTGAAGGCCTTTTTACAATAAACAGGAGTGTAAAAAACCCTATACATACAAAAGCCTAACCCTAGGAGATGAAGCGCCAAAAGTAATGTGGGCCATGTTTGGGTAAGTCAGTACATAAACTTCCTGGGGTAGTAACTTTTGCATACGATCTCTGTTTTAAGCGTACGATAGGCCATTGGAAATATCTATCCATGGACTATAACTTTTGAAGAAAAAATTTCATGGTGAAATATTTGATTGCTACATACCCAAAAAAAAATGTCGTTTAGGGACTCGAAACGGCTCTGGACATTCAGGACCCGAAAGGGCATGACCAACCATTAAAAAAGGCCTTTCGTTGACTTGAAGGTGATCTTCCATACATCTATTTGTTCTATCGGGAACTGGTGGTATCCAAACTTCGAATAAGTCTTACTGAAGTATTTGGATCCTGTGAGTTGATCAAGGAGGTTGTCGATTCGAAGAATTGTGTACCAGTTTCTGATTGTGATTTCATCCAAGGCTCGGTAATCAATGCAGAGTCACCAGGTTCCATATTTCTTTTGTACTAGCATGATTGGGCTCCCACAAGGTGATGAGATGGGACAGATGTTCCCCTTATGGAGCCATTCTTGGATCTGTCACTTGATCTGCTCATTCTCTAACATAGAGTAGTGATATACTGGACCATTGGGAAGCGGTGCGTCGGGGGTCAAATTGATGGGGTGCTTGACCTAACAGTGTAGAGGTATCTCGGTAGGTGAGGAGAAGATATCTGAGTATTCTTCGATGACCTTATCTACTTGCTTCTACTATTTGGAGAGGTCAGTCAAAGAGACCCTAGATGTGGTTGTCATAGTTCTCTCATTCCAATAATGAATCATAAAGAAGCAAACTTCCCCATCTTAGAGATGACCTTCCTGCATTGCTTGGCAGAGATCAAGGAAATAGCACTAGGTGGGACTACCTTGGGTATCCTATACAATTTCCTATTCTAAGTAATAATAACACTACAAGGCCTAGACTCATATACAGCATGGAGTTCAAATAAATAAGTTTGGCCCAAAAGAACATCACAAACTTTGACAGGAGAAACATCTCAAAATACCTCATCTTTGAAGGGCTTGATGTCGTACGATATTCGACATTGTTGGTTGACGTGGAGATCGCTTCCTTAGCGAAGTCATCCAATGGTGTATGGTTGTGGGTGTGGTGTTGTCGGTAGGACCAATAGCTTGACAACCTTTGTTGAGATAAAGTTCTTCTGGCTACCGCTATCAATGATGAAGTGCTATGGGGTATCTTTTACCCACTTTTGTGAATTGGAAGAGGCACTCTCCTTCTTCTAACTCATCTAGTTCATCAGGCTAGATCTTGGTGGTAGCAGCGGTGGCACTAGGTTCCGCATCAATGATCCATCTTCCCCTTTTTGGTTCTGACTCAGATTCAGAACTCACATCCGATTCATATGATTTCACTTCGGCCACCAACGACTGATTTGAGTGGTAGTCAGCAGTGTTATGCCAAGGGCTCTTATGGAATTCGCACCACCTCCCATTATCTTTCTTTTTCTTTCTGGTGTCCTTTTTTTCTTGCGTCTTGGACTAGTTGTCCTGATACTGTCTATATTTTCTTTGTCCTTTGTTCTGTGGGTTGGGGCTACCCTTTCCTGGATTTTTTTGTGAGGATTTCCTGGGCCCAAATTGTCGCGTCTTTTGTTTGATCTTCTGCTCAATTTTGATGCCATATCGATAGCCCATGCCCAAGGAAGATATGTCTAGAAATTCCATTTCATTCCAGATGTATCTATGCAAAGCACCACGATACTTGAGCACCAGATGTCGCTCTGAATCTTTGATACCCTAGCTTCGTTCACAAGGTATAGAACATATTTGTGAAATCAGGCACTTCTTGTGAATAGGCTAATAAATTTCTCCTCCTTAGTGATTTTAATATCCATAGAATATAAATGGATTATAATAGTATTAAATGCATTTAAATGCTCAGTCACGAAAATTCCCTGACTCATCCTCAGAATATATAGTTTATTTCTGAGAAACAACTTATGTACCAGGGATTTTGACTAGTACAAGCTCCCCAACTTGTCCCACGATTTCTTGGTTGAATCTTCACCTGATACATTCAACAATACTAAATCTGCAAGACAAAGTGGAATCGTACTCCTTTCTCTTGTCTCAAGTTTCCCCCATTCTTCCTTCGACATACCTGTAGGCATGGTACCTGGAAAAACGGTTGTCTGTTTCTCTCGATCTACAAGGATGCATTCAATTTTAAGCTTTCAAAGCTCAAAATTCAGGCCATTGAAATTTTTTATCTCTATTCTTGAGTTGTTTGTTATTCTTTACAACAATCTTTAAATATTTATGACTTATGACTCTTATTTAACCTAGGGTTTAGCTCAGATCCAAGGTTGTTAAACCAAGATATGATACCACATGTTAAGAAATGAGGAACACTTCCACACTAAACCTAGCAGAAGAGAGGAATAAATATTTAATCAAGAAAGTAAATGACAAAGAAAACACTCGGTACACAAATATTTTACCCCGGAAAAACAAACTGGGAAAAAAAAAATTCCTTGAGCATTTTTCTCTCTTGTTTTCTTATTCATTCATAATAAAAGGTTACATGTCTAACCTTGTTCCACACCTAAGAAACAATCGACATCATACCTTCTTTATTTACACAAGAACAACCCTGGAGCCAATTCGGCTTACATCTACATGACCAGCAACCTCTACGATAATTAATTGATTTATTAGATTTTAGAGCATTACAACACACCTTTTTTATAGGATTTATAGTAAGAAAAACCCTAAATAAAATGTTCCCAAAAATGGTTACAGATCCACATAGATAATTGGCTACAAATCTTGCAAATCTCAGGACTCTATTACAATCGACTACCAAGTCATATTACCAGTCAATTACCAATCGGCCTTCATTCGGTCTTCAATTGGATACCACATGCCTCCTTGTTAACCTCTTGTTGGTTGACCTCTTTGGCTTGTTGTCAATGTCTTCGACTTCGACTTTACCTGGTCGAACCACCTCAAACTTCGAATTGTTGTCGATTACCTTTGACTTTTACTGTCATTTGATCCACCTCGATTAGACTTTCACTGCAAAGAATATAACAACCCAACACTCTTGTTGATGTGGCAGGAATACATGACACGTGTCACCTATATCTGATATGATTTGGGGAATATTTTGCGGGGTTACACCTATCAATGTGGCAGCTTCTGATTGGATTTGATAGTGCTCTGTTGGCAGGATGACATGGCACCTGGTCCGGAGGCTTTGATACCCTAGAGAATATCTAGATTGTTTATTGGTCCCACTTGAAAAAGTTCCAAATAGATTGGGTTCATCCATCGTTGGTTCCCACTCGGAGTGCTGAAGGATCATATTCAAATAGGACTCCAACAAGGGGACTTCTAAGGGGTCCACGAGAAAAATTTGGACCACATCGGAGATCGTTGATATAATCACATTTGAATGAAAAATTTGGCTCAGTCAAAAATTGTCATGTTGATTTCACCCTAGAGATGTGGCGATTTTATATTGGCCCATGGTGGCACTGTCGTGGCATGGGAGTAGGACACATGTCACCCATATTTGATATTTTTACCTTGCATCTGATGGGTTCCACCTGTCCACATGGCAACCTATGGTTAGCTCTGATATGGATCTCCTGGTGGGCTATCATGAGATCTAGACTGTTGATATTTCCCACTTGGAAGAGGTCTGAAAGAAGAATTGTATCGTCCATCATAGGTTCCCCTTCGGGGAGCTGCAGGATTAATTTCAAAATTGACTCTAAATAAGGAACTACGACAGTTGTTGATCCATCATAGGAACTAATAATGCATGAGAACCGTCGATCTTTCTCAACCACAAACCCATGGTGAATTTCTATTTTCCCATGGTGGGACTGACGTGGCAGGGGAGCAGGACACGGGGCACCCAAATTTGATATTTTTACATATGCATGTGGTAGGTTCCACATGTCCACGTGGAAACCTCTGGTTGGGTCTAATGTTGCTCTGTTGGAAGGTTGGAATAACATCTTGTCGGGAGGTCGTGATACCTAATATCATATCTTGATCATTGATCGGAGGCGCACTTACTTAAATCTAGGTCATTGATCGGAGGTGTCTCATTGAAGTGGTATAGGAGATGGGTTCCGAGATGACTCTGATGGGGAACTTCGATGACTGTTGATCTAGAAGGTAGAACACATGATGTAATATGAGTCGTTTGTATTACCATGTCCGAAAAACTCTCGAAATGTTGGCACTTGGTTCTTTAGGCCGCATTATTTTGGAAATCCCCTGAGCTATTGTCTCAATCCCCCTTTTCACGCATGAAAAAACCCCTTTTGGACTGCAACAAGCCCCTTTTGGACCACAAAAATCCCATTTTGGATTGCAACAAGCCCTTTTTGGACCGCAACAATCCCATTTTGGACTACGACAAGCCCCGAGGGATTAATTTTTGCATTATGTGCCTAAGGGCATGGATTTTATTGTTTCTTCTTAATTTTGACTTAGGAAAAATAGACTTTGAGCTATGTAGAGGCTCTCGAAGCTCGACTTTCTACTGTTAACTCGTCTGATGTTGAGCATATAAATTCATTCATCCTTCATTTGATTGCATGAACAAATATAGTACTAACATTTGGCTTTAGCAAGGACATCATACCCTTGAAGTCTGATGAGAACTATAGACTAAGTACCTTCTTTTGTTAGGTTATGGAGTCTACCTGAAATGATACATGTCCTTCAGACCTAAAAATTGATCTGACATGTGACACAAAAATGATCAACAACTTATATTTTTAGAAGCCTACCTACTTGTTGAAGTAATGAATGGTGAATGAAGTAAAATTAAATCAAACTCTACAAACTGAAAGAAAAAGATTGACTGGAAGCTTATTTATGTACATAATCTTCCTACTCTAACCATTCTAGCTACTTTGATAAAGTGAAATGATACTTCCATTGATATAAGGAAATCTCCTTACTACATGGTTGAACTTCTTATATGTACTTTTTTGCAATAAGAACAATCAAAAGTGGAGACTACAACAAATTATGAAGTTCATACTCGTGATCTGAAAATATAATCTTCTTATAATCTAAGTCATATGAGACTATGGATAATGTATATTCCAACTAGAATGCAACTGGGCCATGAAAAATATGAGGGATGACATATTTCTCAACAAAATTTGAGGCTTCTTCTTCGTGATTGATTTGACTAAACTTCAAAGGATCTATGTTGTAGAATCCAATATGAGCAAATTCCTCATGAACCCACCATTGGGTAGTAGATGGATTATAAAAAAAAGGGGGAAATACATCATCAATGATATTACCTTGCCATATATATACAAACTTTCTAGCAACACAATCTTGATTTTGATCAATAGGAGTGAAATAAAACATGGTCTCTTCCTACAAATTCTCATGAATATACCTATCACTAACATTCATTTCAAGCTCAGTTCCATAAAATTATTTCTTTTGTTCACTATTGTAAAATAAATATTCCATGTATTCTATAACTGACTCAAGTTCTTCATTACAACAATGTTCAAAAAGGAAAATCAAAATACAGAAATTCAACAATCTTCTCTGAATCTTCTTGAAAATATAAATATTCATCAACAAATACCAAATTTCTTGAAACAACAGTAGTTATTTTCAACTCATAACCATCCTTAAAAGACAAAATCTCCATCTAAATAGAATTTTGACTAATATCTTACAAGGAAGAAAGAAGTATTGTATCCTCTTGTAAATTCTCTGAAACGTTTGTGAAATCACTCCCCAGTGATACCTCTTCATTTGAATATGCGATGACATATTCTTCATTTTCACTGTTATAGCAAGATCCCCTTTCAAAATCTTGTTTAGATTCCTCATCTATGATCTCCCCTTCCTCTTCATTATCACAGGAAGAGTCCTCTATATTCTCTGAAATTGATTTAAAAATTTCATTGCAGTAGCTTCCAAAAGGAAGATCAATGGGATACCTCCTTTTGTAATGAGAATAAAACATTATATGAAAATAGTTTAGTGAAGCTATACAAGAAATAGGTAAGGATCTATACCATTGACGAGCATCTCTCTCTATAGAGAGCATCAACATTCTCAAGAGGACATCATCATGAAATATACTCAATTGATGCATACAATAATGTAATTCTACTAAATGGTGAGCCAGATTATCATTATCAACTTCTCTGAATCTAGGAAGATAGTCTTCTCAGACTCTTACACCAGGAACAGGATTAGAAAATCCATGTATATTTGAAAAATCAAGTGGATCAAACCTTACAGCTACTATAAAACACTTTATCTTTCCATTAAAATGTAGTGGAGTTTCCAGTGGGATCACAATGGATGGGGGAGTAATAGGATTTTCAGGAAAGTTTGAGGGGAAGATCCTATTTCTTGACAAGATTCTAAAAACTAATTCATATGAAATATCAAAGGTTTTTGGGCGAAGATTTGAAGTAGACAACTCATCTTCAGGTATATCAATTATATCTACATATTTTAGCACTTCGATGAATAGAAGAAGGAGATATTTCTAGATAAGGGTTACCTGAGAAAAAGGAGGCATGATGCTCTCTGATATTCCTTGAGCTCACAATATTTTCTGGATCTAAATATATTGTAACTTGATCAGGATCAAGGTGTCTTCTGGTATGTCTTTTGGTAGAGGCCAAATTGTCCTTTTTTGGAGTTGCCAGGTGAAATATTAACAAACAAGTTCTTGAGGCATGTTAATCATCAAGTCTCATAGGTTAAAATGTTGTATCCCTAGGGATGATTTCTTCAATGTACATCACCGAAAACGGTGCCATTTTGAATGTTATCCCTCGAGATGTTCCATGTTATTATTGGAATGATGTTGAGGCACCCTAGGGGCCAAGACTCGAGATGAATATTAAGGCCACATTTGTAGTAAAATAATTATGCAGTTGATCTAGGTGGATATCGGTGGCCACCCACCTATTCCAACGATCTCAAAATAGTTTTTTGGCAACTTACTATTTTTAGCAGTTTTTCAAGTCCCAAAATTTGGGGGGCATTTTGAGGGCCTAAATGATATATTTTCATCAGCAAACACCTCAATGATATCTGAAGGCTCTAATTGAGCCCCCAAAATTAACCTCCTCGTTCATACCTTTCCAACGAGATATGGTGCACCCCAAACAGAGATCATATGCCAAAGTTACGCCCCCGGGAAGTTGATACACCAAACTACCCAAAACAGGGTCCACAAAATTGTTGGCTTTTCATATTTCAAGGTTAGGGTTTTGGATTTTATTTATGTTAAAAAGGCCTTTGGAGCCTCATTGTAACATCCATCTTTATGTGAATGAGCGTAGCCGTCACATCTCTTCTCAGAGATAAGCTACCACAATTCTCACGAGTCTTTCACTCTATATTTATATAGTTTTGTACATTTCGCTCATTAATAGAAATTGTGTATTATTGTATCTCTATGTTTATGGTTATATTTATGATATATCTTTTTTATATTATTGGATATCTGATATATCTCTATACATATATTTATTATATCTACACTCTCTTTTCATGCTCAAAATAATCTGGATCAGTGGTATCATAGTAGGATGCTCTTGATCCTTTTTTAGTGCATGTCCCTGACGAGGTACGAGTATAGCAAGTTGGGTCTTGAGCTTGTCTCTCTTGAGGAAAATTTCTCTCGCATTCCCAAGAAACACTCCATGGCGGAATGAAAGAAAAACGATAGAGCAGAAGATTCTATTAATTTGTTTATTGAGAAAGCTCTCATGCGACAAAGGGATGAAATGATGGAGAATTTTTCCCACATCCTTCAATGCTTATCGATAAGAGCAGGCGCATCTTCATCTAGCAGCCACTTTAGAGGAACCTCTCCTTTCAAGGTACAAGTTAATTTTTATATTCCTATATTTGAAGGTAAGATATATGCGGATGCCCTAGAAAAATGGTTAAATCTACTAGAAGGTTATTTCTTTGTTCACAATTTTCCCGAATGGGAAAATATCACCTTATCACTCCTTAAGGCTCTCCCCCATGTCAAACATTGGTGAGAAAATTACTAGGAGAAAAGTTCCACTGATGAGTCTAGAATATATGGGGTCGAGGCCACTTGGGATTTTTTTGTTGATGCAGTCAAGTAACAATATTACCATGTTGGTAACTATGATGACCAGTATATGAAATGGACCACACTACAGCAAGAGAGGGTAAAAAAAATGTTGGAGTTCACAAATACTTTTCATACCTTGCGCACTAAGATCGGTATCAAATACTCTAATAGGCATCTGGTTCTGAAATATCGTGGGGCTCTACATAGGTACATCCAAACCAAAATGGATTTTCTAGACATCTAATCACTGGGAGCTGCCTATCAATATGTTGTCAAAATCGAGTAAAAATTCAGTCACCAAAACAAATAGGAGTTTGGGTCTGTGAATATACAAAAAACAAAGTATGGTAAAGACAACCCTAAGAACCAGCCTCCAGAAAAACATTCCAAGCCACAGGAAAAGAAGGGTAATGGAAAGATGAAGAAGGACACTAGAAATTGGTGTGATTACCACAAAATCCCCTGGAATAACATTGATGAATGTCTCTCAAGAAAATCATTAGTGGTCGAGATCAAAGAAAAGGAGTTGAACCCTGATTCAGAATATGATTTAGAAAATAATGGGAGAAGACATATCAATGACGCAAACCCCACTGCTACTGTCATGACCACAACAATTCAACTAGAAGAACTAGTAGATCTTGAATAAGGGGAATGCCTTTTTCATTCACATATGTGGGTGAAGGGGACCCCGCTGCATTTTATTGTTTATAGAGGAAGCTATAAAAACGTCATATCAAAAGAGTTCATCAAACAGTTGGGATTGTCGACAACACCACACATGCATCCATACAACCTTGGGTGGCTTTTCCAAGGACAAGATCTTCATGGCATCCTGCAATGTTGATTTTCATATGGAATCCAGCCCTTCAGAGATAAGGTATTATGTGATGTTGCCCTGCTAGATGTCTATGATGTTCCTTTGGGGCAACCATATATGTTGAAGTGCCATGTTATTTATGAGTCTCGACCCCATAGTTTCATTGTTACTTTAGGGGTTCATCTCTACAGGATACCATAGGTAGTCCCAACTATTGTCCCACATAAACAGTGCCAAAAAGTAATATCTCATACTACAACATTCAACCTCTTCACAATCTGTTCAAAAGGTGAACAAAAGGACACTGCACCCTCGGTCCAAGCACCTTTTATCCAGTAGAAGTAGGTCAATAAGATTGAATAAAAGCACAAATATTCATTTTGCACACATTCATCTCATGTAGCCAGACTGGTTAAAAAGTTCCAACCCTTCCAAGATCAAGTTCTCGACAACCTTCCACAAACCAAGAAATGCAACTTCTCCAGTAAGGCAAGTAACTCACCAAGGTTCATATTCAGCAAACGCTTTTCTTCCTCCCCAATAAAATCAATGAAATGGAGATAATTACTTCCTAATGAGGTAGGATTGAAGCAGGTGGATATCAGTGACCACCAACCTATTCCAACTGGCTCAAAACAATTTTCTGGAAACTTACTATATTTAGTAGAGTCCCAAACTTATGGGACCATTTTGAGGGCCTAAACGAAATCTTGTAACGATTGAGAACCTCAATTATATCCAAAGGCTATGATTGAGCCCCCAAAATGAAGCTCCCCATCAATACTTTTCAAACAATCTATGGTGCATCACAAACATAGATTGTTTGCCAAAGTTACGCCCTAGGGAAGTTAATACACCAAACTACCCAAAATGAGGTCCGCAAAACTGTTGTATTTTCATCTTTCCTAGTTAGGTTTTTGGATTTTATTTATGTTAAAAATGTTTACGGAGCCTCATTGTAACATCCACCTTTATGTGAATGAGCGTAGTCATCACATCTCTTCTGAAAGATAAGCTGTCACTATTCTCGTGAGTCTTTCACTCTATATTTCTACAGTTTTATAATTTTCACTCTTTAATAGAAATTATGTATTATTGTATCCTTGTGTTTATGGTTATATATCTAATATATCTCTATTATATTATTTTATATATGATATATATCTGTACATTTATTTATTTTATCTCTACTCTCATTTTGTTCTCAAAATAATCTAGATCAATAGTATTTGGGAATTTTTTCCCTCTCTCTCTCTTTCTCTTATGAAATTATAGGACCTTAAACAATCTCAAATTAGATGAAAAATGATCTCAACTATCAAATTCATATGTCTACAATTGTTTCAGGTAATGAATATTTAAAAGGAAAATGAAGTGATGAATTGGAAGAAAAAGAAGATAAGCATGCATGGCACTATTGAGAGTGAATCTTGTAGCTTATGGAAATAGAATAGTGTGCTAAGAAATTAAGAATTCAGCAGTTGTAACAGGTGTACATAGACCAATAAAACATGATTCAAATGCTTAACATATTAATACATCAAATTTAATGAGGTACCCTTTGCATATCATTCAATTGCATAAAGAAAATGACAATAAATGGCCATACATTAAGAGGAAATCACTTATGTGTCATTACCAGACATCATACAGTAATATTGAACATGAAGAATGCCTGCTATCTAAGATTTTATAAATCATATCTAATAGAGGAAAGAAAAAATGGGAGGAGATTCTTTACAAGAACATAAACACAATAGAATAATTACAGACGGGAAACTTAAACACAGGGGATGAATCTCTGGCTTCCTGCTACATTTATCAACTAATTGTGCTCAAGTTTTATGGTCAAACGTCTATGGTTATATGAAACTCTTTAATTCCCCAAAGTGTCGACTTTGAAAATGGGCACCTGCATTCTCTTTTATTCCTCTCTCTCATGCCCTACACTGCTTCTTGAAACCAGGTCTAGCTTCTTGAAATTTTTTCCAGCCTCTTGATTCTTGGATGGTTTCTCCCCTGGTCAAAATTGATTACTTTTACCTGCATGAATTATATTGTGTTGAGATTGTGGGGAAGATGGAAAATGTTTAGGCCAAAATATTCATCATGCCCTGTTCATTATAAATCTATGTAATCATTTTCCTTTTGGTTGGAAGCTCGAAACATCAACTACACAGATCGTGCAACTCAATAGTCGTTGGATCAATTTCAGTGAGTAATCTAAGTCATATATCGGGGGTGCACTTGTCGGAGCTATAGGTGTTTGAAAAATGGTAAAACTCAGCAACCGTCAAATCATCTTGATTGGATCTAGATCGTTGATCAAAGTTGTAATAAGATAAGATATGGGTCATTGATCACGGTGTTGGACATGGACTGGGAATTCTCGATCAAGCTCGACCATGGGAAAAACATTTGGCTAAAGAAAATATATCGTACGGATGTCATCTTGGACACATGAAAACCCTTTTATTCATCCATGTTGATGTTGATTTGGCAGGTATACATGAAACGTGCCACCCATATTTGATATGCTTTGGGGTGTCTTTGGTGGGTTCCCCCTATCCATGTGGCAGCTCCTTATTGGCTCTGATAGTGCTCCACTGGTAGGCTGACGTGACACATGGTCAGGAGGCTTTGATACCCTAGAGTGGATCTGGACCGTTGATCAATCCCAATTGAAAAACGTTCGAGTAGATATGGTTCATCCATCACAGGTGCTCATTTGGAGTGTTGAAGGATCAAGTTCAAACAGGACTCCGACAAGGGGACTCTAAAGGGGCTCGTGAGACAAATATGGACCATCCATCAAAGGTCTAAGAATCCCTGAGGGTCGTTGATCTCACCACATTTGAATGGAAAATTGTCTAAGGAAAAAATCATCATGATAACGTCACCCTGGACATGTGGCAATTTTATGTTGTCCAATGGTGGCACTGTCGTGGATGGGGAATAGGACACATGTCACCTGGATTTGATATTTTTGTATATTTTAACCTTGTATAATATTTTAGTGCAAACAGATTTTCAATAAAAGAACATAAAAGATACAATGGAAAATACACACATTACACATATATTTTTCCCATGGAAACCCAAACCGGGAAAACCATCATATTCTATATTCATTCATAGTGATACATTGTTTACAATAAAAAGTACATCTAGGAACCAAAGACATCAAAAACCCTAACCCAATGACATGGATTAGTCAACAACCCTAATTCCTTAACTGAAAATAGAAAATCATCGGCAAAAACCATGTGTCGATAAACCACCCAACAATGGACATGAAAATCTAGGCAAAATGAAAAACAAGGCAAAAATATGACACATTTCCCAAGGAAAAAAAATCTTGAGGAAATTACCCCTGAACCCCCATACAGTGGGGATATTACTCCCTGCAACCCCCTTGTCTGCCCAATGCAACATAGTAGACACTAACTCTAGTCGTGCAAAGTATATAACACATACCCAACATTCTTCCACTTGTTGTTTTATTTGCATACAAGGGGTTACAGGGTTACATAGTCAACAATATAGGGAAGAAATGCCCATGGTCCCTGTACAACAAGAGATATTCTCAGTTCTCACAGATTTTGTTAATGAATCTGCAACATTCTTCAAATTTTCCACCTTCATCAGCAACACTTTCTTTTCTTCAACCATGTCTCTCAAAAAGTGATACTGAATATCAATATGCTTTGTCTTTGAATGATAAGTCGGGTTCTTCACCAGAAAAATTACACTTTGACTGTCACAATCTATCAATATAGATTGTTGTACCAACCCAATACCTGAACACAATCTTTGTAATCATACTTCTTCCTTACTTGCGTGAGTGTCTGCCATGTGTTCATCTTTTATAGTTGAAAGTTCCACTACAGCCTGTATTTTTCTAATCCAGGTGGATATTGGTGGCCACCCACCTATTCCACTTGGACCCACACCATTGTTTCTTTTGGTTTTTCAATTTCCTTAATTGTAGCACAACTTACTATTTTTAGCAGTTTTTCAGGTCCTGAACTTCCAGAGCTGTTTTGAGGCCCTAAACGGCGTTTTTTGGGCATGAATGCTCTAGCGAGTATGAGTCTATTCTAGACTTGATATTTGTTGTCAGTAGTGTATTCCTCAGATAGATCTTTCTAACGATGTATCATGTGCATCAAATGGAGATAGTATGCCAAAGTTACAATCCCGAGAAATTGATGTACCAATTTACCCCAACGAGGCCCATATTCTGGCGTTTCATCTCCTAGGGTTAGGTTTTTGGATGTTTAGGGTTTTCCATTGTTTCTCAATAATATATAGGACTTTGAGCCTCATTGTAACATATATTTCATAGGCCACTAGCTGCCACATCTCTTCTCAGAGATAATCCACCAACGCCTGAGCTATTTTATTTCCATTCTATCTGTAAACATATTTTAGTCATTTGTTGTTAATGAAATGAAGTTTTGCTTCTGTTGCATATCTGCATTTATGTGTATTTCTGTATTTCGTTGTGGTCCTGCATAAATATGGATCAGTGGTATCAGAGCAGTCTACTCTTTCTCGAACCTTATTTGGATGTCCCTAACAAGATCGGGGTATAAGGAGTTAGGGCTCGAACTGGTTGAACCATTGCAAGATCAGCCTTGAAAACCCTGACGGTCACCCATGGGGGAAGAAAAAAAAGATAAGGGAGTAAGAGATCCTATCAAATTAATGCTCAAGGAGGCCCTTGAGAAACAAAGGAATGCGATGATGGAAAACTTTGCCCAAATCCTTCAACGGTTGCCCACTGGCAGGGCATCTACATCCAACATCCACTCTGGAGGCACCACTCCTTTTAAGGTACAAGTAAACTTTGACATTCCCATATATGAGGGACAAATAGATGGATATGGCGTTGATAGATGGTTGAATCTGCTAGAAGGATATTTCTCGGTTCATGACTTTTCTGACCGAGAAAGGATTATTTTTGCACTCCTTAAAGCCACCCCCCATGTCAAGGATTGGTGGGAAACCTACTCGGAGAAATAGAGCGAGGGGGAACCCTCTCTGTTCTCAGTCGCACAAACTTGGAATTCTTTCCTAGATGCCATCAAGGAACAATATTATCCCGTGAGGAGCTATGAGGACAAATACATACAATGGACTATGTTGCGGCAGCAAAGAGACCAAGATGTGCATGAGCTGACGAATATGTTCCATACCCTGTGCAAAAAGTTGGGTATCAAATATTTGGAGAAACATTTGGTGTTAAAGTATCGCAGTTGTATTCATAGATACATTCGGGAGGAAATGGAATTCCTCAACATCTCCTCGCTTGGTGTGGCATACCAGTATGCTGCCAAGATTGAGAAGAAGTTCAAACAGAAGAAGAAAGACTTTGGGTCTATGAATCAGAAGCAAGGGAAAGGTACCCCCAAACCGTCGAATAAAGGACCAAGCCAAGGCAAGGCAGCCCAAGACAACCCGCCAAATCCACAAGAAAATATCAACATCACGAAGCCAAAAAAGGACACGGGGAAGTGGTGTGAGTTCCATAAGAGCTCCACTCACAACACAAGTGAGTGTTGGGCTAAGAAGCCACACCAAGTTCAAGGCTTCTGAATCAGATGTAGGCTCTAAATATAAATTAGAACCAAGGGGAATGACAGGGGGAAGCATATTATCGATGCAGAGCCCAATGCCATCGTTGCCACCATGAAGATCCAGAAGAAGGAACCATAAGATCCAGAGGAGGCAGAGCGCCTCTTCCATTCCCAGATGTGGGTAAAGGGTTCCCCGTTGCAGTTCATTATCGATAGTGGAAGCTATAAGAACCTCATCTCAGTAGAGGTCGTGAAATGGCTGGGCTTGCTGACCAAAGAACACCCACAACCATACACCATCGGGTGGCTACACCAAGGGCAGGACCTCCACGTAAGCCAGCAATGTCGCCTTTCCTACAGAATCAAGCCCTTCACGGATGAGGTATTATGTGACATTTCTCCTCTTGATGTTTCTAATGTATTATTAGGCCAACCATACTTGTGGAAGCGACATGCTGTGTATGAATCCAGGCCTCATGCTGTTATTATTACTTTGGGAAATAAGTTGTACAGGATACTGGAAATAGCACCGCCTATAGCCATCTCTTTGGTTACTGCAAAACAATGCAGTAAGCTCATTGCCAAAAATAGGAAATTTGTTTTCCTAATGATCCACCCTTAGGGAAAGAAGAATACGGTGGCCACAACCTCCATACAGGGCCCCTCTACACGAAAACAACAGATGGATAAGTTCATGGAGGAGTATGAGGACATCTTCACCTCCCTCGTAGAGGTACCTCTACACTGTCAGGTCAAGCACCCCATCGATCTGACCTAAGGTGCGTCATTGCCCAATGGACTGATCTATCGGTGCTCTGTTCTGTAGAATGACAAAATCAAGAGGCAGATTCAGGAGCTGTTGTAGAAAGGTCACATCCAGCCAAGTTCATCGCCCTGTGGGAGCTCGATTGTGTTAGTGCAAAATAAGGATGGGACTTGGAGACTCTGCATTGACTATCAGGCACTGAATAAGATCATTGTCTGGAATAGGTACCCGATCCCATGAATTGATGACCTTCTGAACCAACTCAAGGGGGTGAAATATTTCAGCAAGATCGACTTGAAGTCTGGTTATAACTAGGTACCAATCGAACCCTCTGATGTGTGGAAGACTGCCTTCAAATCCAAGGAGGGACTTTTCGAATGGTTGGTCATGCCTTTCATGTTGACGAATGCCCCTGCAACCTTCATGAGACTAATGGATGACATATTGAGACCATTCACCAACTCATTTGTAGTGGTGTACTTGGATGACATTCTGATCTTCAGCCAGAATTGGGAAGAGCACCTCCACCACATCCGACAAGTCCTCCAAACATTGCGGCAACACAAGTTGTGTGCCAATTTGGAGAAGTGCACTTTTGGCATGACCCAGGTTCAGTATCTGGGATACATTATTGATGAGAGGGGGGTGCATGTGGATCCATCCAAGATCCAATTCATTCAAGATTGGCCAGCCCTAACCACCCTAACAGAGCTCCGCAGCTTTTTGGGTCTTGCCAATTGCTACCATAGGTTTGTGTTGGGATTCTCTCATATCACTTAGCCCTTGAGTCAAGTCACCAAGGGAGGAGAGAAAGAAAAATTATTTTGGTCTGAATCTCAACAGAAGGCATTCGAGGATTTGAAGCATCGACTCTGCTCTGCACCAGTTCTCACATTACTAGACTTGCAACAACCATTTAAGATCGAGACAGATGTCTCCGACTATGCTATTGGGGTAGTCCTTACTCAGTAGGGGAATCCAGTGGAATATCACAGTGAGACACTTTTTGACACGGTCTGGAAGTATCCCACTTATGACAAGGAGATGTATTCCATTGTGCAGTCTTGCCGACAATGGAAGAATCACATTTTGGGAAAGGAAATGGTCATCCACACAGACCACCAACCCTTATAGTTCATATAGACATAAGGGAAGTTGCAAAATGATCGCCATCAGAAGTGGTCCACATACCTGCAACAGTTCATTTGAACATTAAGTACAAAAAAGGAAGCACCAATAATGTTGCATACTACCTCAGTCGACCCCCTATCATGGCGCTAACCACGGTTCTCAACTCTTGTGCGCACGAGACTTTCGATTGACCGCTTCTCTACAAAAGTGATCTAGAATTCGGCCACACATACAATATGCTCTTAGAGGGTAAGAAAGTTCCTAATTTTCACCTCCAGGATGCCTTTCTATGTCACCTGGGACATCTTTGTGTTCCTTCAAGTGAGTGTGCCAAGATGATTTGGGAGGTGCACTACAGTCGAGTCGTTGGGCATTTCAGGGTCGAGAAAACCATGGCAATACTGCAAAAGTATTTCTATTGTCCAAACCTTCGAAAGGATGTCGGGAAGTACATCAAGTCCTGCACTGCTTGCGCCATTACCAAACTGACCATCAAGAACCAAGGCCTCTATACTCCACTGCCCACCCCTAGTCGACCTTGGGAATCCATCTCCATGGATTACATGTCAGGCCTTCCTTCTACTAATCATGGCAATGACTGTGTTTTTGTGGTCGTCGACAGATTCTCGAAGATGTCCATTATGATGGCCTGCAAGAAGAATATCACAATAGAAGCCACTTCTAAACTCTTCTTTAAGCGAGTGTGGATACACTTTGGGATCCCACAGTCTATCATCTCAGATCAAAACAGCAGGTTCCTCAATACATTTTGGTATAGCCTCTGGTCTATGCTGGACACCAAGCTCACCAAGTCCACAGCTTTCCATCCACAAACTGATGGCCAGACAGAGGTCGTCAACCAGATGATTGTACACATTCTGCGCATGTACAACTCAAAGCATCCACACACAAGGGATGAGAGCCTCCCCTATGTACAACACAGCTACAGTCGGGCTCTCCATAGCTCAACTAGCCACAGCCCCTTTCAGGTGGGCTTGGGATTCCAGCCACTATGTCCCATTGACGTAGCCATGCCATTTGTGGCTACTCAGGCAGATTCAGCCCATGTCCAAACTGAGGCTAACAAGGAAAACAAATTCATTGAGCACATTCATCACATCCTCCAATAGGTTCATGACATCTTGGACATAGCCAATGTTAAGTACAAGCAGCGACATGATCAACATCAGGTGCCACACAACTTCTAGGTGGGCGATAAAGTGTGGCTACATTTGCAAAAGGAGAGCCTCCCTGGACCCTACCGCAAGATTCTCCCTCTCTGATATGGGCCATAAAACATCACCAAGGTTGTAGGAGAAAATACCTTTGATCTTAGTATTCCACCATTCCTTGGTTTGCACCTAGTGTTCAATGTCAACCGCCTTCGGCCCTACTTTCCACCTCTACTAGACACATCCGACATGGCAGAACAACTCACACCAACAGAGTTAAACCCAGATTGCATGGAACAAGCCACAACTTATCAGATTATGGACACACAGATCAATAACACCCACCAGTAGAGGATCCAACCATATCGAGTTGTCAAAGCATGCCAACTCCTTCACTAGGGAAAGTGGCTCACCAAGGACCAAGTTCAACAGAAGTTTCCTCATATCATGGAGGAACTCAATGCAATGGGAACCATTGCTTCCTAAGGGGGGAGGAATGATCTAGGTGGATATTGGTGGCCACCCGCCTATTCCACTTAGACCCACACCATTGTTTCTTTCGATTTTTCAGTTTCCTTAATTATAGCACAATTTACTATTTTTAGTAGTTTTTTGGGTCCTGAACTTCCGGAGCTGTTTTGAGACCCTAAATGACGTTTTTTTGGCATGAATTCTCTGGAAAATTTGAGTTCATTCTGGACTCAATGTTCACTATCAGCAGTGTAGTCCTCGGATAGATATTTTTAACGATGTATCATGTGCGTCAAACGAAGATAGTATGCCAAAGTTACGACCCCGGGAAATTGATGTACCAATTTACCCCAATGGGGCCCATATTCTGGCGTTTCATCTCCTAGGGTTAGGTTTTTGGATGTTTAAGGTTTTCCATTGTTTCTAAATAATATAGAGGCCTTAGAGCCTCATTGTAACACAGATTTCATAGGTCAGTAGCCACCACATCTCTTCTCAAAGATAAGCTACCAGAGCTCGAGCTATTTTATTTACATTCTGTCTGTAAGCATATTTTAGTCATTTGTTGTTAATGAAATGAAGTTTTACTTCCGCTGCATATCTACATTTATGTGTATTTATGTATTTCATTGTGTTCCTGCATAAATCCGGATCATTTTCTCATCCAACTGATTGCTCCTCCAAATAGGTTAAACACATACCCGCTTGTATATCTCCTACGATACAGATCTCCAGCCCATAATGCATCCACAAAGCCATCTTTATCCAACACTATGTCCAATCTTGGTATTCCTTGGTAGCATAATCCATAGCTAGTAGTGCCACGCAAATACCTAAAAACCCTTTTTACTATTGTCCAATGCTCCTTCCCTGGTTTTGACATATACCTACTCAAAACTCCCATTGTATGTGCAATGTCTGGTCTATTATAGACCATTCCATACATCAAACTGCCAAATGCACTCGCATATGGAACATGAGACATGTCCTCCTCCTCTTCATGTGTCTTGGGGCACTGATCCGCAGATAACTTTAAACCAATAGAAATAGGGACCTTGACTGGTTTACATTCCTACATATTAAACCTCTCCAATATTTCTCTAAATATTTTCTATGATTTAACCAGAGTTTCCTTTTTTTCTTATCTCTTTTAATTCCCATGCCCAAAATGAAATTTGAAGCACCGATATCTGTCATGTCAAATTTAGAGGACAACTTATTTTTTACATCTTGTATAATCTCCTTGTTGTTTCCTATCAGCAACATGTCATCCACATACAAGACCAAATAAATCAAATGATCACCAATTAATTTAAAATACACATAGTGATCCTCTTTGCTTCTTTTGAAGCCACATCCCAGCATATAAGTATCAAATGTTTGATACCACATCCATGGTGATTGTTTTAAACCATACAAGGACTTTTTCAGCTTGCATACCAACTCCTTCTTTCCCTTCATAGAAAAGCCTTATAGTTGTTTCATATACATTTCTTCTTCCAGATCCCCATGTAGGATCGTTTTCTTCACATCCATATGTTCTAATTCAAAATAAAATCCAAAAGAAATATTATATAAGTTAACTTGGCAATAGGAGAAAAAATCTCACCAAAATCAATTCCCTCCACCTGGGAATAACCCTTTGCTACTAGTCGATATGTGAATTTCTCCACTTTGCCTTTTGCATTCGGATTCTTTTTAAATACCCATTTGTTGTCAATGGTATTTCTTCCAGTCGAAAACTTGACTAGATCCCAATTCGCATTCTTATCCAAGGCTTCCATTTCTTCATCCATGACCTTTTTCCAGAGCTTTCCACCCTCTGAATCCATTGTCTCCCTAACAGTTCTAGGATCATCATCAGTAATAGACAAAGAAAAATTTGAACGGGAATCAAATGGAGTATACCTTTCCGGTAGCCTTCTTTCTCAAACCAATCTCCTCAATACTGGAGTATGGGGATCTTCTTCTTCTGATTCATGTTCTTAAGTAGAATCAAATTCATCATCCTTTAAATCAAATTCTATTTTCTTTGGTTCTTTCTTAATTGGTAGGACTTCATGTTTAACAACATCCTTCATTTCTCTAAATACCACATCTCATATATACACAACCTTCTCAGTTTCTGAATTCCAAAGCCTATAACCTTTCAGAGGATCTTTATACCCAATAAATATACACTTTCCATCCTTCTTATCTATATTACTCTTGTTTTCTTTTGGAACATGAACATAGGCCTCACAGCCAAATACCTTGAGATGTGTGAGAGAAGGTTTCTTACCTATCCATACCTCTTGTGGAGTCTTTTCATCTAGTGCTGATGAGGGTGATCTGTTGACCAGGTAACATGTAGTAACCACTACCTCTACCCATAATTATTTCCCTAACATGACACCACTAAGCATGCACCTTGGTTTTTCCATCTGTGTCATGTTCATCATTTCTACAACTCGATTATGCTGAGGTTTATATGGAGTAGTCTTCTTCCCTTCTATACCACACATATTACAGAATTATTCAAATTCATGCCTGCATAAATCTCTGCCATTATCTGTCCTCAACACCTTAATTATTTTCTTAGTTTGATTCTCAACAAGAGCCTTAAACTCTTTAAACTTGTCAAAGAATTCAGATTTATTCCTGAGGAAATATATCCAAGTATTTCTCGAGAATTCATCTATAAATGAGAAATAGTGCACAGATTTTCCCAATGATGGAACTGACACAGGTCCAAACACATCAATGTGAACTAGCTGTAAAATTCCTTCTTCCCTCATTGCACCAGAGGGGAATCTTACCCAATTATGCTTCCCATATACACAATGTTCACATAAATCAAAATCTAGAGAGAAATTAGACATACCTTCAACCATACCTTTACCGTGTAGTAGTCAAAGACCCTTCTCTTCGATATGCCCCAGTCTTTGATGCCACATCATAATATTTTCTCTGAATACTGTAGGAGTTCTTTCTTCTTCAAATCCAATATTAGGAACAATGGAACTATTACACCCATCACTATTAGTGCTTCCTTGCAGCTTATACAGAGTTCCAAACCGAACTCCCTTCAACAGAACCATTGCTCCTCAAACCATCTTGTAGGTTTCCTTTTCAAATATTGTTTTTACCCCTAAATCATCCATTTTTCTTACATAAATCAATTTTTTGTCCAATCCTAGGATGTGAAGAACACCAGGTAGTATTATAATCCTTCCATCTATGAGCCTCAACTTGAATTTTCCTCGACCTATGATTCTGGTTTTCGATTCATCACCTAGGAAAACATTACCTCCATCATACCTTTCATATTCACAAAACCACTCCCTGTGGGGATTCATATGAAAGGATGCACCTGAGTCAACCAACCATGCCTCATGATCTACATGTGTGCTTAAAGAATCCAAGTACACATCCCCTCCTTCTTCCTTGGAGGTATTTTCTTTTATAGAAGGAGATTCTTGAGATCCCTTCTTTTTCTCAACTTTGGATCTACCCTGCTTCTTATACTACCCTTATTTTCCACATCTCCAACATATCTTTAAAAAAATTATGGGAGACTTAGATCTTCCCTTATAATTAGATCTCCCACTTGAGGACTTATATCTATTTCTTTCTTAGGAGCATCCTCTTGCAAATAATGCATATGTGTTATGTCCTTCCATGTTCTTACATCTCATCTCCTCCGACAACAAGGATGCGACCAGTTCATCAAACTTCAAGGAAGTTGTATTACTACCTATGGCCACAACCAAACTATTCCATGAGTCTGGTAAAGATCACAGTAAATTGATACCCTTATCTTCATCTGAAATTTTAATCTCAGTAGATACTAACTGACCTACCACAGTATTGAAGGCGTTCAAATTCTCTGCCACCGAGTCTCCATCTCTCATCCTTGGGCTATATAGATTCTTTCTCATGAATAGTTTATTTACTATGGACTTAGACTGATACAACTTCCCAAACTTATCCCATAAATCTTTGGTTGTATCTTCCTCTGACACATTCAATAATATTGAATCTGAGAGACACGGTTAGATTGTGCTCTTCGCCTTTCGATCCAACTTTTCCCAGTCATCTGTTTAAATTCATGTAGGTACAGTACCTGGATCCATAGATCTCTGTTGACCAATATATCTTCCATATTGAGCTTCCACAGCTCAAAACTTAACCCATTAAGCTTCTCGATCTCCATTTTTGAACTACTTTCCATTTCTTTTCACCTAAAAAATAAATACCACAGATCTCCCACTGTAACAAGGCTTATCACAGTCCTCAGCTAATCCATTGACCACAAAGGTGTCCCCCTAAAGCCAACAAAGCTCTGATACCAAATGTAAATTTTAACATTGTACAATATTTTACTGCAAACAGAGTTTCAATAAAAGAAGAGAAAAGATACAATGGAAAATACACACATTACATAGAGATTTTTCCCCTAGAAACCCCAACCGCAAAAACCATCATATTCTATATTCATTCATAGTGATACATTGTTTACAATACAATATACATATAGGAGCTAGCAGAATCCAAAACCCTAACCCAATGACCTGGATTATTCAACAACCCTAATTCCTTAACCAGAAATAGAAAACCATCGGAAAAAACCATGTGCCGAAAAACTACCCAACAATGGACATGAAAATTGAGGTGACACAAAAAATGAGGCAAAATGTGACACATTTCCTGAGGATAAAAAAATTTATTGGGTGCCTTTCCCCAAAACCCTCACATAGGGGGGCTATCGCCCCCCTACAAACCCCGAAGAAGGGGCCTAGAGGCCCCCTTCAAACCCCCATGCGTGCCCAGTGCAACGTAGTAGACACTAAAGCTAGTCGTGCAAAACATATAGTGCATACCCAACAATTTTTACCTATGCATCCTGCAGGTTCCACATGTTCACGTGGAAACCTATAGTTGGATATGTCATGGATCTACTAAAGGGATGTCATGAGATCTAGACCGTTGATAAGTCCTATTTGGAAGATGTCTAAAATAAAATCTAGACCATCAATCGCAGGTGCCTCTTCGGGGTTCTACAGGATTAGTTTCAAAAGGGACTTTGAATAAGGAACTACGACAACCATTGATCCATTAGAGGAACTTGGAATGCACGAGAATTGTAATACCCCTAGGTCGAGCCCCAATTGTACATATAAATGTAAATTTTTTATACACTGGTGAGCCAGGATATTTTGGGCCAGGGTACGTGTGCAGTTATTAGGCCAGTGAGCCTATTTTTGTAATATGTAAACACTCATATTATTAATAAAGTACATCATTGTTGCAGACCGATCCAAAAATGAGTATGGGGGGATAAACTCCACTACAAAGGGAAGGGGGAGGCTAAGAGTCTAGGAAGGGGCTAAGCTAGGGGGCTTAAACCAAATGGAATATTATATTAGTATTTTTTAAAGCTAAAGTAATGGATATGAATATATCCTAAGTCTCAAAAGTAGGGACAAGGGGAGTCCCTTGAGTGCCAAGTGTCTTAAAAGACACATGCATATATATATATATATATATGTGTGTGTGTGTGTGTGTGTGTGTGTGTGTGTGTGTGTGTGTGTGTGTGGATATAGTGTGAAGGGGGGGATTATAGATTATGTATTATTCCTTCACAGAAGAAGTTTTGAATCATACCCTACGATACTAGACTGCAACTATGAACCTGTACCTGTACGAGTTAGCTCAAGAGTTGGATTGAATAAGTAGGTTGTCAAGCCCGTAGGACTGAAGAAGCAGATTGTTAGGCCTGTGTTGACAGGCATAAGTGACACACTGTCAACTGGAAGGTCATATCCAGACTGGGGTTGTCTAATTAACCCAAGTTGTTTGGAATGAACTGACCTGACAGGTTTAATGGCTTCGTTAGCCAACTACGGTCCTAAAAATAATAATAATAAATAAACTAATCTAAAGCTATGATACTAACAATATATGTTTACTAATTACAAGTGTTCAACTAGAAACATGAATATACAAATGATTATAAACAATCTATATACAGTTTGCAAGGTTTACTTGAAATCTTACGAAATGAATGTTCATAACAATGTCTCTAACTAAGATAAAGAAAGAACATAAATTTTTTTTGTTTTTTCTGTGTTTAAAGATTTTAAACTAATATATACTAAGCACATACAATTGAAACAATGATACATAAATAGTCAAAGCTAATTAATGCAATCATCGTTTCATTGATAAATAATTTAATTGAATAACAAACAAACTAACATGTAGTTGATCAACAAAACTCAGATTATCTTTATGTGTTGTTTGGGATCTTGCTCGTCCTTCTTTTAAGGGAAACCTATAATAGAACAATACTAGTACTTCCAAAATAAATTCAACGAAGTGTTTGATATTTGGAGTAAATTAATAACATCAGGAAGATAACTAAAAAAGAATCATGTGATCTTAATATGATCAATATATGAGAATGAAGGAAAACTCGATTCTGAGTATTGATATTGTCAATCATTTAACATCTGAAATAAACTCAATAATAATTAAATAATTGATTGATCACACATACAAAATGGAACGACAGATTATGGACGACATCTGAATATTTAACAATATGAAACACCATATGATGACAAGGCTAAAGCTAAATCAACCATAATAATATCTCATAATACAGAGATAGTAGAAGAACACAATGGAATAAGAATCACACAGGTCTAAAGCCAACAGTGAATTGTTTTTCCATATCAATTCCCCAAAATCACATGTCCATATTGTATTCCAGCAAAAATTTTCTTTACTACTAAACAAAAAACACTATTTAAACTTGTCCTAGATTAACAACCCCTTATCGTGCAAGATAGAGGGTAATCCCAAAAATAGATTGCTTTACAAAAATAGGATAACAAAGAAACACTCCTGTAGGAGTTTGTTTATCAAAATTAATTACATAAATGTCATAGTTTTATCAACAAAAAGAGAAATTACTAAACTATGCAACGCATGATCCATGATTACTTCTCCTTGTGAATAGCATCACAACTGTTATTTTCCTGGAAATGACAAAACGAAATCAAATTTAGAAAACAATACAAACAAACATTCAAAAATAGACTGCCTACAGAATCGTGAGATTTTGTAGCTACTCTTAATTTAACAACAAAATCAAATTAAATATAACTATCTAATTTTTTCAACAGAATCAAATCAAGGAGAATCAAAACAATTCTTTACAGAATCAAATAAAAGAGAATCAAAACAATTATTTAATGTTTAGAGATTAGACAATGAAGGATCTAATAATTATGAGTTAATGATAGCGTTGAAATTTGTTGCGTTCTTGATAATCATATTACCAGCGTGTTTGAACCTTTTACTAGCCCGATCTATGTTGGATTGAACGCATGATTTTAATTCTTGATTTTCCCTTTCAAGCAAGGAATTTTGAGCAGCCATATGTTTTAACTGTGCCTAGAGGTATGGTATATCTTTGTAGTAACGTTCAACCCAGTCAAGACAATTATCACAGTGTACAGGTGGTATGGCCAGCAGAGGTTGAGTGTACTCTATAATGGGTGCTTTAGTTTTTTTTGTAGCCTACTTCAAATCATGGCTTATACAAGTGAAGCCTTCTTGATTTTTTAGGAATGGAGGTAGTTCAGAAACAAAATCGTATTGTATAGCTTCACTACCGGTTTCATTTCTGAGACATTGGTTATCCACATCTTCTCAGGAAAGAAATTCATTGATCTCATCATCGGTCAAGTGATCATCGACCTTGATCACTGAGATCGAGATCAGATGATCTTGCTATCGATTTCTCAGACTCTTGGATATTAACCTGTCTAGTCTCTTGTTTACAAAGCTCAAATGTGAGTTTCCCTATTTCTTATTTTTGCAATTTTTCCTAACAATTGATTTATTAATAAAACCCTAAGTCGGCTCAACAGTTGGAGTAGGAGAAACCATCTCCTTTAATACATCTACTACCTCCTCTAACGATTTTCTGGGCACGGAATTATATCATGGCTCTTTGCCCAAAGGGTTTTGCATAGCAACAGAGTTCAGTTCATTGGTCACATGGTCTCCATGTGGATCAACACATTGACTTTCAGTGGTAGGGTTACAGGGACTAGAGTTCGTATTTAAATGTAGACGTGGGTCTACTGTGTTCTCGGGTAGGGAACAATTGTTTCTACACAGGAAATCTTCCCAAGTATCCCCAATCTAAGCTAGATGTGATAACAACAGAATTCGAATAATCCCATGGTGGAAAAGGATATATAGAGGGTTTAAACTCTATTTCTGATAATGCTTATACATTTTATGTAGGCTCAGCAATAGATAGAAAGGCATGTTTAGCTTAAACCCTAGGAAAATCATCAACAGATGGATGTGATACAAAAACACTAAGCCATACCTATCCTCACAAGTTATGAATTGTTTAAGAATTACAAGCAGGTCATGACATCGAGGTTTTAAGAGAGTAATAGGTGTACCTTTAGGGCAGCATGTCGATTTCTTAGAAACCGTGAACAGACTCCAAGGCAGGTCTTTTATCTTGGCATTTTTGAACCATTTTTTTCCCTCTTGTGACAATCCTGTAGCTCGGGCTATAGAATCCTTGGTTACTTCAAGTTGTAGATCCCCAATTTTGGCTTTAGAGCCATCAAACGATTGAGCAAAAGCATGTTCCACTACCAGGTTATAACCCTCAAAATTTTGGATAAAAATGTCCCAACCATGTGCATGTAAATCGCTTATGGAATCGTCATGGCCAAGAGGGGCTTGAGATCCATTAGGTTCAATTTGAACCATGGGAGCCATGGTTTCTATCAAACAGACATAGTAAATGCAACAAGAGGGAGGTTTCACTTTCCAATACACAAACAATAGGGAGAGATCTGTAAAATTAGAAGAGACCCGATACCTACGGACTTGGGAGGCTATCATGCTTGGTAATTTGAGCTTTGAGTGACAAAGAACTAGAGGATGCGCAGGCTTGTGAACCATTATGCACAATGAACATTAAATCCAAACCATTATCAGTTGCCTATTCGAATAATGAATGAGAGTCTTAAATGTGCAAGACAATACAATGATGTGGAATTGTAAGCACATTAGTTATGTACCAGGGTGATAGGATAGTGATATGACTAGTAAGAGAAAGAAGCATATAAATTTCAATCCAAAGTTTTGCGCGATAAGGAATATGGAATATCAAAATCATGGAATCAACCATAGATACGACTAAGTCATATTTACCATAGTGAATAAAATTGCAGCAATGGATTAATCAATAATCTTACAAACATTAAGACTTATAAACATATATATGCCCTTGAGGTGTAATCTCTTTGGAAAAAGAAACGAAGAAACCACAAACTGCAGAATGATTATCCAAGCCAAACTTTTGTTTCAATTTCATTCTTCCAGTCATGAAATTAAACAAAATAAACAAAAATTTAAATGAAACACTCTTATAATCATCTAGGCCACTAAATCTCCTCAAAACCAGATGACATAAATGTTTATAAATGTAAGGAGGAGGCAGCTACAAAAAAATTGTATCCCTTGGTGGTGACTTTTATTATGATAAAATTTGACAGAATTGTTGGCTGCCAACAATGGCGACACATTGGGAGAAGCGGTTATCTCTACATCACCAAAAATTTATATCAGGGGCACAGATGAAATAAATTTTGGAGATAGTTAACGACAGATCAAGCATTTTGACAATAACTCAGAAAAAACACAGTCATAGTATTGGATGCATTTATGTCCGAAATTGTAATCTGGTATCTTGTTTAGATCACAAGTGTAATGATGTTTATACAGGTGACTTTGATACCTTTGACAGGTCCACTGCTGCCAGCAGGCATCCATAGCCTCGGCAGGGATTTCATTTAACCCACTCTAGTACCTCTATCCCATCCAAGAGTCATTCATTTATGATAAAATCATCCTAAGACCTTATCAATTTTAAGAACATACCTGAGGATCTTCAAAACTTGTCATTGCTTCATTGTCAGTAGGCCTGTTCAGTACCCCAATGAAGTTGCCTTGGTATCATGTGTGCATTTACCCACTGCCAGTAGACCTATTCAGTGTCCCGACAGGTTTACACACAATTCCCACACATTGTAGTGATTCCAAATCTCCAAAATTTGTTTGTAAGTTTCCAGAAACTTCATGATGTTAAGAGAGCGAGGTGATATTGAAGGCCTCAAAGTCTGGTAATGAAAGGATTGATCATTTAAGAATTATTTTTCTGTTCTGATGGCTTTCATCATGATTTGGAAAATTAGATTTTTTTTAAGAAATCATCTCTACGATGGGGAAGCACATTGATTTGTTCTCATTAAAACAAGGATGACATTAGAATTTTTTTAAGGATAATTGTGTCTTCCTGCGATTTTAATGAGAAACTAGAAACACTAATTGGATAGAACTTGCTTTCGTTGATCTGAGTTTAGCACTTACTGTTTGGGTGCTTGAACTATTATCAATTGTTTCTAATGAATAATAATTTTGATTCCCTTCAACAAATTAATGGTGATTCAGACATAATCATTTAGAAAACAAATCAAAAACAAGAAAAATCAAAAGAACCAAAATAAAAAACAGAAAAGAAAATTAAAAAATATTTACAAGAGAGTAGATCAGAAATCATCAAGCGAAATATCTCTTGAGAGCCTGGTCGTTCACTGGGAAAGTGTTTGGCTGTCCCTCCAAGTCATGCAGACGAAAATAACTAGGACCCAATTTTTCAGAAATTACAAACGGTCCCAGCCATAGGTTTTGGAAATTGGTATGTTCTCCCTTACCCTCGTGTTCTTTGTCCCACTTGAAAACCAAATCTCCAACATCAAAATTCCTTTCAGAAGATGAACTTGTGTCGAACAAACTCTTCACAATTTGTTGGTGTTGGTCAAGTTTTTGTTTTGCTTGTGTTCTCACCTCTTCTAATTTTAATAAGGCATTTATCTGGTTTTCTAGAGGAGGACACTCTTCTTCTTGAACTTTCTACAATAATTGCATAGAAGGAAGAAAGACATGTGGGGGGAGGATGGCTTCTCTTCTATAAACGAGGAATAAATGAGAATTACCAATGGAGGCCTTTGGAGTTACCCTATTAGCCCAAAGTGATTTGTACAATGCATTGTGCCAATTCTTGTGGTTTTATGAAACTGTCATTTTTATAATGTTGATTAAATTCTTATTTGTCGACTCGGCTAGATCGTTCCCTTGAGGGTAGTAGCTGGCATAATACTTCAATTTAATCCCTTTTTCTAGAGTGAAAACATTCATATATAGGGAATGAAAATACGAAACATTGTCAAAAACCACACATTTAGGAATTATGAATCGAGTGATAATACAGGAGTTCAGAAAAGACACTACTTGATTGGTGTTGACCATTTTTAAAGGTAAAGCTTCAACCCATCTTGTAAAATAGTTTGTTTCCATGAGAATGTACTTGTGTTGTTGCAAGGAAGGGGGGTTGATTGGTCCTAAAATTTATAGGCCCCATTGCTGGAAAGGTGCTTCTACAGTAATACGTTGCAAAGGAAAAGTTGTATTTTTCACCCGTCCTACAGCCTTTTGACATATTATACACTTGTGGGACAGTGTATGGGAATCTTTAAACAAGGTATGCCAATATTATCCATCCCTTAGCACTTTGTGGGCAGTGGTTTCTCTATAAAAATGACCATCGGCATCACCGGAATGAAGTTCAGCTAGCACTTTTTTGGACTCCTCTTTTTCTAAACAACGCAGAAAAACACCGTTAAAGTTCTTTCGAAATAATGTATCATTGATTAATTGGAAAAATGAAGATTTAAGCATAAGTGATCTTTTTTTTTGGCATCAAGATTGCGAGGAGTATATCCGTGCAATAAATAAAATATGATATTCTCATACCAAGAATTGGAAACCATTTGCGCACAACTGATCTGTTTCTCATCATGTTGATTTATAGTTGATGCATTTGTTTGACTTTCAGATTTCTCAACTGAATCGGCCACTAATTTACACAGACCTTGACCTCTAAAAATTTGGGCAGGGGTTATTTGAATATCATATTCCTGAAGCGATGTCATCAAAATTTCCCTTTTCTCACCCATCTCTTTTTGTACTAACAGATTTCTTACATCGAGGTAAGACAACAACTTTGGTCCTGGATTTCAATAGGTAAGACCTAAAGTGTTTGACTTCTTTAAAAATAGCGTATGCATGTTGATCTACCATGGGGTAATTAAGTTCTTCTCCTTTAAAATTAGAGCTCGTGAAGGCAATGGGTATCTCATTGCTTTCAGCATTTTTCTGTGTAAGAACAACAACATAGGATCTATCAGATGAAAAAGTGTACAAAGTGAAATCTTGAGAAAAATCGGGGCTCAACAGGGAAGGTGCTTCTATTATTTCTTTTCTAATTGAATCAAAACCCTGAATTTCTTGTGGTCCCCATATGTATAAAACATCCTTTTTATTTATATTTTGTAGAGGTCTAACCATTTCAAAGAAACTTGGGACAAATCGGCTGACAAAATTAATTTTTCCCAAAAATGATTGCATGGCCTTTTTGGAAGGAGGAGGAAGTTTGGCAATGGCTTGGGTTCTTTCATGGTCGATTATCATTCCATATTTAGACACTATAAACCCAAGAAGTTTCCCTTGTTCTACTCCAAAGACTGTTTTTTTGGGATTGAGAGATATGTCGAACTTGTGTCATCATTCTAAGACAACCCTAAGGTGAGACAAGTGATCTTTCTTATTTTTTGAAAAAACAATGACATCGTCAAGATAGACCACAACTGACTGGTTGATGAGGCCATGAAAAGAAATATACATTGCTCTCTGAAAAGTGGCGACGGAATTTATTAGTCCAAAAGGAATTTTCCTGTACAAAAGGTGGTTTTAAGTTGGTCCGAAGGAGACATCAGGACATGGTTGTATCTTGAAAAACCATCTAATAAAGATAGTCTTTCGAAACCATATACTTGTTGTAGGATTTGCTCCATTGGAGGAACATGGTAGTTGTCTTTATCATATGCATGGTTTAAATTTCGAAAATTGACACAAATTCAAATTTAACCACTTTTCTTTCTTACAGGGACTAAGTTGGACACCCATTGAGTATGTCTAACCAGGAAAATTATCTTTGCAGTTAGTAATTTATTCAGTTCCTTTTTTGTTGGAGTTACTTCACACACACCTAGGATTTAATTTTTCTAAGGTTTTTCCTTGTTTATTATCCATTATCCAGTCTCCTATATTTTAGGAGAGAATATTCCACCTGGAGAATATTCTCTTTCAATTGACACTTCAGTTTGACTAGTTGAGTTGATTTTAGATGTTGCATTGGTTTTATCACCATGTAACATTGGGATCATCACCGTGATAATGCGCACTTTCCTTGGAATCATCACCAGACTAGTGCATTACCCTTGATTCCCTGATCTACTCCTCACTACTCTTTGTTCAGTTAGCTAATTGAAGACTAGTTGACTAGTTAACTCAGCTAGGTGGCAGTTCACTCCTGTAACTGCCTAAGAGACTAGACTAGGTGGCAGTTTACTCTTGTAACTGTTGGTGTGTGTCTAGATCACTCTAGACCACCACTATGGCTCATTAGTTATTCATGCATCCTATATCTATTGTAAATTATTAACTCTTTGAGTGTGGAATACGGTTAATGAGAATTCTTCCATTATTTCTCTCTTGTTTCTTCTTTCTCAATTTCTCTCTGCAAATGTGTGTGGTATTTTCTAGCTAGATCTACTCTGTGCAGGTTCAACACATTTATATTTTTAACGGTAGGTTCCAATTTAGGATGTATTTTTCTCAATTTTTGTTGGAAAGGTTGAGTCTGGGGTTTCATAGGGATTACATTTTGTATGATGTTTGGGTCGAAAGTTTTTAGATCATCGTACGTCCAAGCAAATACATCTTTAAATTCTTTGAATAATTTTATAAAAGAGGACCTTTCCTGTTCAGAACATCCCTTTCCCAGATTAATATTTTGAGGATTATCTCGTGTTCCTAAATTTACGGTTTCGTAGAGCAAAGAGGAACTGCTAGTTTTATAATTGACTACCCCTCTAAACTTGTCATGTAAGTTATAAAATTTCTCTAATCTCAAAACAGATTTGGGGATAGAGTTTACCAGCTCAGATGATGATTCTGGAGATCGAGGATCAGATATTACCATGAAATCTCAGATATTCTCATCGCGAGTGCCTTCATCAATAACTGCATCCTGGAAGGTGTCTTCCATATGCAGAAAATTGATGATTTGTTGATCATCATCAAATGCTCTCCAATTTGTGATGTTGTTCGGAATCGATGACCCAAATAACAATTCGATCGAAAACAGGTTAGGACAGAGACCTTCTGCGGGAAACAATTTAGAAGCAACATTGGCTAGTAAATCAGCTTCTGAATTACTCATCCTAGGAATGGAATTTATATTAAATGCTAGAAATTTGTGCATTAAACCCCATACCTCGGTTTGGTAATTCTTCATATGCGGTGACAAACAATGTATTACATTTCTTACCTGTTTGACTACTATTTCTGAATCACCAAATACTACCAAATTTTTCACATCTGTGTCCAGTGTTTTCCTAAGTCCCTGCAGAAGTGCTTCGTACTCTGTTGTGTTGTTAATACATTCAAACTCTAATCGACAAGAAATAAATGTTTTATTCCCTGTAGGGTCGATGAGCACACAACCAACACCTGCCCCTTATCGGGATTTGGATCCATCAAAATATAGGGACCAGATTTGTGTGTCATTAGAAGTATTTGGCGTATTTGGCGAAGATGGTGACTGAGTATAGGTTGTTACTTCAGATTGTTGTTCTGGATCAGTGATAGAGGAAATTCCAGTCATGAAGTTACTAAAAAAGGCATTCATTCCCTACGTTTCAATCAAATTTGTGGTGGTAACGAAAGGCTCATTTGGATCGTTCATATCTGTCATGGTATGCTTAAGGTAACGTTCTTTATTTATTCTAATATTGTTGGTCTGTCCATTTTCAGGCAGCCACAAATGAGACCAGAGTGTAGAAAAATAACCATGTAGTTGTTCTAACCAATATCTGCTTAAAAATAGACCATAAACTTCAGGAATGTCAACAACAATAATATTGATTACTTGATGAACTTTGGGATTGGACGATAATCTAATCAACACATTTTTTAGTTCATCAATGACTTTGGCATTCGTTCGATCTAGCTAAATGATTTTTAAATAAAAAGGTTTTACTTCTGCATTAATTTTATGGCATACAGACAGAGGCATCACATTTGATGATGCACCGGAGTCAACCATACAGTTATGTACATTCCTATTAAAAATTTCAAAAGTCAATAAAAAAGGGGGCACATTTTTTTGTGTGGAAACAACAGAATTCTGCTGATTTTTTATTGTTGTTCCTGAAATAGTTATATCTAAGTTTCCTACAGTTTTTTTCTGATAAGTTCTTTTTGTCTTGATTTTCATATGTCTTTTTACTTGGGACATTTTTAGTTGCTTTTAAGTCAATTTCTACTGATTTTTTGCTGCTAACATCATTCTTTTTACTATTTCCAGCAATGCTTTGAAGCATTTTCTGCAAAATAAGAGGAAATTTCAACAATTCAAAAACATAAATATTTTCCCTTAATTTTTTCAGATCTTCAATTAAATCATACTCTAAAATTGGGGCAGCTAGGCTTTGTCTAGTTTCAATTTTCTTTGGCTATTTTGAAAACACATTTTTACTTGTTTCGGGCAGAGACTTGTTTTGCGTTTTACTTCTAGTGTTGTAGGGGTGGATAGTTTCAAAATTTGCTTGAAAAATATTGTCTGACAAGTGCCTGAAAAAGGGAGGAGATGAGTCTTCCTCTTCTGGTATCTTTTCCTCAATTGTATCATCAGAATTTTCAGGAGGAACATAAACAAAATTGTCACGTGCTTCCAATATCGTTTGCAAAGTATACTATAAACTCTCAAAATTTAGACCTTATGTGGTCGAGTTTGACCAGTTTGGAGGGAAAGGTTTTCTAAAAGGAGGTTTGAAACTTCCTTTATTTATAGATGCCTCCTCAGTGGATCTTTTCAAGTCAACGACCTGATTGGACAGTTTCTGGAAAACTTTTTGCAAACTCTCCAAGTCTAATGTTTCTTGTTGATTTTTAGGTTGAGGAGGCCTAGTGAGATTTTCTATTTTCTTCTTAGAAGACGAAGTTATTTCATCTTCACTACTTAGATTATCTTTTAAGCTCAATATATCTTTCTCAATTTGACTTGCCTCCTCAAAGGCTTCTAACAACATGTTCTTTTTGGACCTTTTAACCCATATGGCTATGCGGTTATGCAGGGCTTTCATATAATATGCAACAATTAAGTTTTATGCAGGCATCAAATCTGTAGGGATTTTTTTTTTTAGTGTTAGGAATATATGGTTAAAGTCTTTAAATTTTTCTTTAGGTTTCATCTTTAAACTAGAGAGTTCCATCACTAAAACTTATGGATATTTATCATCTCCAAAGTTTTCTAGAAAACAAGTTCAAAACTTGTCCCAAGAGATGATGGTCTGAGGTTGTTGAGAAAAATACCAGGTGGAGGCATTCCCCTCAAAAGTGTAAGGAAATAATCTTCATATGACATCTTTGTGTTCAACACTATGGAGTCTAACAGCTAGCATAAATTTCTTGATTTGATCCTCAGTTGATTGCTTTGAATCGGGATCAAATTTGGGTAGCCATTTCTTTGAATGTTTAGGTAATGGGTGTTGGGGTCCAGGTACAACGACGGAATATTGATCAAGGCAAGGTCTGGCAGGATTATTTTGGTTTTCCATGGGAGATGGTGAAGTCGAAGGTTCAGATGGTTCAGATGAAGAACTGCCTTCATCTGAGGATTCACCTCCCGAAGAAGGTAGGGAAGAACCAGGTGGAGACGGTGGAACACCAAATCGTCTAGAACCAAGGACAAGTGCTTCAGCAGGATTGGTAATATTATCAGTCCCTACAGTGTTTCTAGGCATACCAATGCCTTGAAAATGTTCTTGAAGATTTGTAAAGTCAAGAGGTTGATTGAGTTGTCTACCAGGTTGTCTAATACGGGATAAGGCACTTTGAGTTCTTATATGAGTGACTGTCAAAAAATTTCTTGGACGTCAATCCCTTGAGGGAGTGGTGTCACTGGTTTGACAGGAATATTGAGGTTATCATTTAAGGTAGTAGTTTTTTCAAGTGTAATGTTTGTTTCAGAGCGATTATGCGTTACGACAGGAGAACGGTTCTTTGGAGGGGTCTTGCGACCTCCACGTGCCATCAATTAATCGTGGGCCCTTTTTCTAACGCCATTTGTTGACGAACGTAAGTGACACACCGTCAACTAAAAGGTCAGATCTGGACCGGGGTTGTCTAATAAACCCAAGCCGTTTGGAATGAACTTATCCGACAGGTTTAATGGTTTCATTAGCCAACTAAGGTCCTACAAATAATAAAAGAAATAAATTAATCTAAAGCTATGATACTAACAATATATGTTTACTAATTACAAGTTTTCAAGTAGAAACATGAATATACAAATTATTATAAACAATCTATATACAGTTTGCAAGGTTTACTTGAAATCTTGCAAAATGAATGTCCATAATAGTGTCTCTAACTAAGATAAAGAAAGATCAAAAATCTTTTTTGTTTTTTCTGTGTTTAAAGATTTTAAACTAATAGATACTAAGCACATACAATTGAAACAACGACACATAAACAGTCAAATCTAATTAATGCAATCATTGTTTCATTGATAAATAATTTAATTAAATAACACACAGACTAACATGTAGCTGATCAGTGAAACTGAGATTATCTTTCTGTGTTGTTTGGACTCCTTCTCGTCCTTATTTTAAGGGAAACTTATAACAGAGCAATACTAGTACTTCCAAAATAAATTCAAAGAAGCGTTTGATATTTGGAGTAAATTAATAACATCATGAAGGTAACTAAAAAAGAATCTTATTATCTTAAGATGATTAATATCTTAGAACGAAGGAAAACTCGATTCTGAGTATTGATATTGTCAATCATTTAACATCTGAAATAAACTCAATAATAATTAAATACTTGATTGATCACATATACAAAATGGAACGACAGATTATGGACAACATCTGAATATTTAACAATATGAAACACCATATGATGACAAGGCTAAATCTAAATCAACCATAATAATATCTCATAATACAGAGGTAGTAGAAGAACACAATGGAATAAGAATCACATAGGTCTAAATCCAACAGTGAATCGATTTTCCATATCGATTCCCCAAAATCAAATTTCCATGTTGTATTCCAGCAAAAGTTGTCTTTACTACTAAACAACAAACACTATTTAAATGTGTCCTAGATTAACAACCTCTTATCATGCAAGATAGAGGGTAATCCCAAAAATAGATTTCTTTACAAAAATAGGATAACAAAGAAACACTCATGTAGGAGTTTGTTTATCAAAATTAATTACATAAATGTCATAGTTTTATCAACAAAAAGAGAAATTACTAAACTATGCATCGCATGAGCCATGATTACTTCTCCTTGTGAATAACATCACGACTGTTTTTTTCCTGGAAATGACAAAACAAAATCAAATTTAGAAAACAGTACAAACTAACATTCAAAAATAGACTGCCTATAGAATCGTGAGATTCTGTAGATACTCTTAATTTAACAACAAAATCAAATTAAATCTAACTATCTAATTTTTTCAACATAATCAAATCAAAGAGAATCAAAACAATTCTTTACAGAATCAAATCAAAGATAATCAAAACAATTCTTTACCGTTTAGAGATTAGACAATGAAGGATCTGATAATTCTGAGTTCATGATAGCGTTGAAATTTGTTGCATTCTTGATAATCACATTACCAATGTGTTTGAACCTTTTACTAGCTTGATCTGCATTGGATTGAACGCATGCCATTAATTCTTGATTTTCCCTTTTAAGAAAGGAGTTTCGAGCAGCCATATGTTTTAACTGTGCCTTGAGGTATGGTATATATCTGTAGTAATGTTCAACCCAGTCAAGACAATTATCACAATGTACAGGTGTTATGGACGGTAGAGTTTGAGTGTACTCTATAATGGGTGCTTTGGTTTTTTCTATAGCCTACTTCAAATCGTGGCTTATACCAGTGAAGCCCTCTTGATTTTTTAGGAAGAGAGGTAGTTCAGAAACAAAATCGTATTATATAGCTTCACTACCGGTTTCATTTCTGAGACACTGGTTATCCACATCTTCTCGGGAAATAAATTCATTGATCTCATCATCGGTCAAGTGATCATCGACCTCGATCACTGAGATTGAGCTCAGATGATCTTGCTGTCGATTTCTCAGACTCCTAGATATTAACATGCCTAGTCTTTTGTTTACAAAGCTCAAATCTGAGTTACCTTGTTTCTTCTTTTTACAATTTTTCCTAACAGTTGATTTATTAATAAAACCCTGAGTCGGCTCAAAAGTAGGAGCAGGAGAAACCCTCTCCTTTAATACATCTATTACCTCCTCTCACGATTTTATGGGTACAAAATTATATCATGACTCTTTGCCCAAAGGGTTTTGCACAGCAACAAAGTTTGGTTCAGTGGTCACATGGTATCCATGTGGATCAACACCTTGACTTTCAGTGGTAGGGTTACAAGGACTAGGGTTTGTATTTAAATGCAGAGGTAGGTCTACTGTGTTCTCGGGTAGGGAAAAATTGTTTCTACACAGAAAATCTTCCCAAGTATCTCCCCAATCTGAGCTAGATGTGATAACAACAGAATTCAAATAAGCCCATGGTGTAAAAGGCTAGATAGAGGGTTTAAACTATATTTCCGATAACGCTTAAACATTTTATGCAGGCTCAACAACAGATAGAAAAGCATGTTTAGCATGAACCCTAGGAAAATCATCAACAGGCGGATGTGATACAAAAACACTAAGTCATACCTACCCTCACAAGTTATGAACTGTTTAAGAATTAGAAGTAGGTTGTGCCATCGGGGTTTTAAGAGAGTAATAGGTGTACCTTTAGGGAAGCATGTCGATTTCTTAGAAACCATGAACAGACTCCAAGTCACGCCTTCTAACTTAGCATTTTTGAACCATTTTTCGCCCTCCTGTGACAGTCATGTAGCTCATGCTATAGAATCCTTGGTTACTTCAAGTTGAAGATCACCAATTTTGGCTTTAGAGCCATCAAACAATTGATAAAAATTTTGTGCCACTACCAAGTTATGACCCTCAAACTTTCGAATGAAAATTTCCCAACCATGTGCCTGTAAATCACTTATGGCATCGGCATGGGAGAGAAGGGCTTGAGATCCATTAGGTTCAATTTGAACCACGGGAGCCATGGTTGCTATCAAATAGACACAGTAAATGCAATGAGAGGGAGGTTTCTCTTTCCAATACACAAACAATAGGGAGAGATATGTAAAATCGGAAGAGGCCCGATACCTATAGACTTGGGAGGCTATCATGCTTGGTAATTTGAGTTTTGAGTGACAAAGAACAAGAGGACGTGCAGGCTTGTGAACCACTATGCACAATGAACATTAAATACAAACCATTATCAGCTGCCTATTCGAATAATGAATGAGTCTTAAATGTCCAGGACAATAGGATGATGTGGAATTGTGAGTAAATCAGTCTTGTACCAGGGTGACAGGATAGCGATATGATTGGTAAGAGAAAGAAGCATATAAATTTTAATCCAAAGTTCTGAGCGATAAGGCATATGGAATATCAAAATCATAGAATCAACCATAGATACGACCAAGTCATATTTACCATAGTGAATAAAATTGTAGCAATGTATTAATCAATAATCTTACAAACCTTAGGACTTATAAACATATAGATTCCCTTGAATTTTAATCTCTTTAGAAAAAGAAACAAAGAAACCACAAACTGCAGAATGATTATCCAAGCCAAACTTTTGTTTCAATTTCATGCTTGCAGTCATGAAATTAAACAAAACAAACGAAAATTTAAACAAAACACTCTTATAATAAGCTAGGCCACTGAATCACCTCAAAACTAGAGGAAAAAAATGTTTATAAATGTAAGGAGGAGGCAGCTACAAAAAAAATTTATCCCTTAGTGGTGACTTTTATTATGATAAAATTTGACAGAATTGTTGGCTGCCAACAACCCGTGAGCAATCTCTCCAGGTGGGAGAACTTTTGTGATTTGATTTTTCAAGGTTCCAAACGATAGCTATAGGGCTCTAAGACTTCCTATCTGGATTGTTGCTAAAGCCCCAGAAGGGAAGTGGGGCAATCAAGGGATTGTTAAGAAGAGAAGGGGCGCACCTCCTAGGGTGGGACATGCATGTGGGGAATGAGAGACTGTAGCATGTTAGTTTGAGTAGGAACATGTCTTTGAGTTTGTAAGTTGTTAAAGAGACCTTATCCTGGTTAGGAACCCTTTACCCATGTAAAATTTAGCCCCAGCTCGGGGGTGACCCACTGCTGAGAGTTATGAATAGTGTGGTCTAAGGCTGGGAGGAACGTGGAAGGTCTGCATGCAGTTGGTGTTTATTTCCTGAGATAAGTGCCATTCATGTGTTTATTTCAATTACTGTGTTTGTGCAATTATGAGTTCTGTCATGGAATATCTATTGTTAAATTCTATATATGAATTGTTAATGTTGCATGCATGTTGTTATTATTTCTGCTTAACTCTATTCAGATGCAGAATTTATTATTTAATTAAATGTAACAAAATTTGTAATTATGTGTGTTGTGGCCAGCTCAGAGTTGGGAATGTTACAAGAGAAATTTTACTGACTCCTTGATAATGGGATTGTTACAAATTGGTATAATATATCAAAAAAATTTCAGTGGCATAGCCCAGTTGGTGGTTGGGTATGTTACAAATTGGTATCAGAGCCTAGCTCTCAATAATGAGCCTGCATGGGCCTTTAGCTGAGCGTTGAAGTGAAATTACAGAGTTTGCAAGCAAACTATTTGACAGAATGTCAAGAAGGGTTCGTTTGCAAATTTATTGACAAAATTTTTTATGGTGTTTCTATGGTGAAATCGGGAGCAGCCGAGGGAAATTGGGCCAAAGCCCCAATTTTTATTATTAAATTCCTAAGGAATTTGGGAAATTTGGTCCAAGGATGAGTTTTTTCGTACTTTAATCTCTGTCTGAGAAAATTTAGACCTATAATTGGTCGAATTTGAAGTCAATATAAGGATATGTCCAACGAAAAGAAACTGAATAAATTTAATAGTTGCAGAGTGACCATGGTGAAATGGAATGAAATTTGGGCAAAAGCCCCAATTTCTTGCATCTAATTAATGGAAAATTAGAAGTGAAAGAGTCGAATTTGAAAGAAGCGTAAAAATGTGTATGTATAGGGCTTGAATTGGTTGTATTAAGCTTAGTCACAGAGATTTAATGATGGCCCAAGAAGGAATTCTGTCTTTGGGAAAATTTGAGTATTTTTTAAATTTTGGAAAATATGCGAAATTGGAAAAATTTAGGTATTTTTCCGTACGCTGACGTCAGCATGACATGGGGGGGGGGCATGTCATATGATATAGCAGTAGGTGACATGTACTCCCATGATGGAAGGTACATGGAGGCAAGGAGATGAAAATAATCAAAGTGTTGGATTTATGCTTCCGTGAGTCCGCGAGTCCACAAGTTCGCAAAGACGTAAAAATGGATAAGTGTTGGGACTTATTATGAGTCCATGAGTTCCTGAAGATGAAAAATGAATAAGTGTTGAGAATTTTGATGATTCTATGAGTCCACAAGTCCATGAGTACAAAGAAGTGGAAAAATGGTTAAGTGTTGAGACGTTTTGGTTAGACTTATGAAGGAAAGGTTACAAGACCATGAGTCTATGAGTCCGTGAGTCCGCGAGTTCGAAGTAGTGGAAAAATGGTTTAGTGTTGGGACTTATTATGAGTCTGTGAGTTCACGAAGGTAGAAAAATGGTTAATTTTTTAGACTTATTATGAGTCTGTGAGTCCGTGAAGATGGAAAAATGGTTAAGTGTTGAGACTTGTGATGAGTCTGTGAGTCCGAAGAAGTGGAAAAATGGTCTAGTGTTGAGACTTCTTAGACAAAGTTATGAAAGAAAAGTTACAATACCGTGATTATGTGAGTCCATGAGTCCAAAGAAGTGGAAAACTAGTTAAGTGTTGGGACTTATTATGATTTTGTGAGTCCGTGAAGATGGAAAAATGGCTAAGTGTTGAGACTTATTATGCGTCTGTGAGTCCTTGAAGACAAAAAATGGCTAAGTGTTGAGACTTGTAATGAGACTGTGAGTTTGTGAGTCCACAAGTCTGAAGAAGTGGAAAATGGTTAAGTGTTGGGACTTGTTATTAGTCTATGAGTTCGCAAATATGGAAAAATGGATAAGTGTTGAGACTTATTATGAGTCTGTGAGTCCGCGAAGATGGAAAAATGGCTAAGTGTTGAGACTTATGATGAGTTTGTGATCTTTTGAGTCCACAAGTCCAAAGACATGGAAAAATGGTTAAGTTTTGAGAATTTTCGAACGGACTTATGAAAGAAAGGTTACAAGACTGTGAGTCTGAGTCCAAAAAGAAGGGAAAATGGTGAAGTGTTGAGACTTATTATGAGTTTGTGAGTCCATGAAGATAGAAAAATGGCTAAGTGTTGAGACTTATGATGAGTCCATGACTCTAAAGAAGTGGAAAAATGGTTAAGTGTTGAGACTTCTTGGAAGGACTTATGAAATAAAGGTTACAAGACCTTGATTCTACGAGTCCGTGAGTCCAAAGAAGTGGAAAAATGGTTAAGTGTTGGGACTTATTATGAGTCTCTGAGTCCGCAAAGATGGAAAAATGGATAAGTGTTGAGACTTATTATCAGTTCGTGAGTCCGCGAAGAAGGAAAAATGACTAAGTGTTGAGACTTATGATGATTCTGTGATTCTGCGAGTCCGAAGAAGTGGAAAAATGGTTAAGTGTTGGGACTTCTTATGAGTCTCTGAGTCTGCGAAGATGGAAAAATGGCTTATTGTTGGGACTTATTATGAGTCTGTGAGTCTGCGAACATGGGAAAATGGCTAAGTATTGAGACTTATTATGAGTTTGTGAGTCCGCGAGTCCAAAGAAGTGGAAAAATGGTTAAGTATGGGAACTCTTTGGATAGACTTATGAAAGGGAGGGTTATGTTTCCATGATTCTGCGATTTCAAGAGTCTTTGAGTCTACTTAGATGAAAAATAATCTAAGTGTTGGAGTTATACTTCTGTGAGTCCGCAAGTTTGTGAGTCCACATAGATGAAAATAATCTAAGTATTGAGACTTTTTGGATGGACTTATGAAAGGAAGAAGTAAGCACTCATGAGTCTATAAGTCCGCGAGTCTGCGAGTTTGTTTAGATGAAAAAAAAATCTAAATGTTGGAGTTATGTTTTCGTGAGTTTGTGAGTCCACAAAGATGAAAATGGTTAAGTATGGGAAATATTTGGGCAGAATTATGAAAGGGAGAGTTATGCTTCCATGAGTCTCAGAGTGTGTGAGTCCGCATAGATGAAAAAAATCTAAGTATTGATATTTTTCAGGCAGATTCATGAAAGAAAGAATTATGATACATTATGCATACATAATCATATGAAATTTTAAGCAATTGTAAATTGTTAATCCTAACAAATTTTGTTGGCTAGACATTTTGTAGAATTAACAGCATTTATATCAGAACAGGATCACCACAAAGTTCAAAATCATGGAAGATGCATAGGGGGCTTCCAGTCATGAATAAGAGATCAGAGGGATGTATGTTAATATGGGTAATTAAGGTACGAATTCAAATGGGCATGGAGAAGGTAAGGGAGATATAGTGAATTTGGTAGAGACTATAAAAAGTTTACAAAAGGATGTCCAGAGTTATAAAGTTGATAATGAAAGGCTTATGAAATCCAAGGAAAAACAAAAATACTTCAACATCAAGTTAATGCAAAGCTTGGATAGAATAGAGAAAAATATGGATAAGGAGACCGAGTCAAGCAGATCAGAGAGTCACGGGTCGCACGATGAGAGGGGAAGAACGAGAAGTGTTGGCAGGCATCACCATCATTCTCCAAGGCATTCAACTAAGAGAGCACATAGAAGTTCAAGTCTATTCCTTGTTAGGAAGCATAAGAAAAGGTCTGGGGTGGATGGGCTACAAGGGGAAATGAACAAAATAAATCCTCCTACATTTGATGGTGAGAACAAGAAGGATGAGGATGCAGAGACATGGATGCTAGGCATGAGGAAGTATTTTCAATTGCATAATTACTCTTCATAAGGAGAAGGAAGAATTTTCATTTATCAGCTCAAGGGAAAAGTATCAATGTGATGGGATCAATTTGTGCAGGTACAACACATTGATGAGAAGAAGGTCACTTGGAGGGAATTCAAGAGGTATTTCCAAAAGAAATACTTGACTAAGTGATACTATGATAAGAAAATGAAGGAGTTATTTGAACTCAAGCTTGGGAGTATGACCATAGATGAGTATGAGAGAAGGTTTTTAGAGTTGTTGAAGTACATTTCTTTCATCATGGAAGAGCAAGTTAAGATTCATAGGTACATGAGCAGGTTGCCATATTTTATTAGTGATAAGATACAGTATGACGATCCCAATACAATAGAGGAAACTATAAGGAGGGATAAATTTCTTTATGATCATTATAGAGGAAGACCAACTTTCCAAAGGACGTGGGAAAATAAAAAGAAAAGTATGATGGACCATAAGAAGAAGGGAACCAAGCCACCATTCTTCAGAAATAATTGTCAAGGACAAAAAATCTCTAAAGAACCCAGAATGACAGAGGAAATAGGGAAAAGACCAAGGCAACAACCTATTCAATGTTGGGGTTGTGGAGGAGATCATGTGTTGAGATATTTCCCTCACATAGGAGAAAAAGTGAAGACTACTTACAATGTACATCAAGTTGAAATAGTGGAGGACATGGGAAGAAATGTACCTAGGATCTGTGCAACCTTGGATAACAAACAAGATAAGTTTCAGTCACGCATGATTGAAGTACAAGGTAAAATCAATGACCAAACCATTGTTATTTTAATTGATTCATAAGTTAGTCACAGTTATCTAGATCCTAAGATGGTGGAAATATTTCTTTTGTCAAGAAGCAATCTTGGAAAATCTTGGTTGGTGCAGCTGGCCACATGAGATAAAAGGAAAATTTTTGAGATGGTTAAGGCATGCTCAATAGACATGAATGGATTGAGAAACAAGGCAGATTTGAACATCATACCTTTAGGTTCCTATGACTTCCTAATTGGTATGGATTGGTTGGACCAACACCATGTTGTCCTAGACTGTTATAATAAGGAATTTACTTGCTTGGATGAAGAAGGGAACTTAAGGAAAGTACAGGGAAATCCTAGGGCAGTAACCATAAGAGAAGTTTCAACATTGGATATGAAGAAAAGTTACAAGAAAAGGTGTCGAATATTGAAGATTATGTAGTCCTAAAAGAGTTTGAAGATTTATTCAAGGAAATACTAGGATTGCCACCCAAGAGAGATATTGACTTCTCCATCAATCTAATGCCTAGAGAAGCTCCAGTATCTAAGACTCCTTACAGGATGAGTACACCAGAGCTAAAGGAATTGCAAATGCAACTAGAATAAATTCCAACAAAGGGGTTCATATGCCCAAGTGTGTCACCTTGGGGTGCCCCAGTATTATTTGTGAAGAAAAAGAATGGAATTCTAATACTTTGCATAGATTTTGGGTAGTTGAACAAGGTAACTATGAAGAAAAAGTATCATTTGCCTAGGATTGATGACCTCTTTTATCAACTCAAAGATGCAAAAATATTCTCCAAGATTGATCTCAGGTCACGATATCATCAGGTAAGAATTAGAGAAGAAGACATCACCAAGACTACCTTCAGAACAAGGTATGGCCATTATGTGTTCAAAATGGTACCATTTGGATTTTCAAATGCACCAGTTGTCTTCATGTGTTTAATGAATGACATTTTCAGAGATTACTTAGATAAGTTTATCATTTTCTTATTAGATGGCATTCTTATATATTCTAAGTCTATAGAAGAGCATGAGAAACACTTGAGTATGGTATTACAAATATTGAGGGAGCATTAGTTGTATGCCAAATTGAGCAAGTGTTCATTATATTAGAAGCAAATCCATTATTTGGGCCATATCATTTAAAAAGAAGGGATAGGAGTGGATCCAAAAAAGATAAGGTTCATTGAAGGATGGCCAAAACCAAGGAATGTCTCGGAGGTGAGGTCATTCATGGGCCTTGCGGGATACTATAGGATATTTATTGAAGGATTCTCTAAGATTGCACACCCAATCACTTCCTTGAAAAAGAAAGGTGTGAAGTTTGAATGGACATTGGATTATGAAAGGAGTTTCCAACACTTGAAGAATTTATTAACAAGTGCTCTAATGCTAAATATTGTTGATCCAAATGAAAATTTCATTATGTGTATGGATGCCTATAAAGAAGGACTAGGTGGAGTTCGTAGTCAGAATGGATTTGTGGTCTGCTATGAATCAAGGAAATTGAAAGAGCATGAAAGGCATTATGCTACTCACAATTTGGAATTGGAAGCTATAGTGCATAACTTGAATATGTGGAAGCACTGCCTCATGGGGAAAAGATTTAAGTTGAGAACTGACCATAGTGGTATGAAATATTTATTTGGACAACCAACTCTAAATTCTAGGAAAAGAAGGTGGTTAGATTTCTTCAAGGAATATGATTTTGATATAAAACGTATCAAAGGTAAAGAGAACAAGGTGGTTGATGCACTCAGCGGGAGGGTGAATGAGATGCATGCTACAACCATTACCATGTACCAATCAGATTTAAAATATAAGATTCTAGAGGCTATAAAATCAAATCAGAAATACAAGGAAGTAAAGGAAAAACTTCAGCAAGGTAATTTGCAGCACAAAGTTGAAGACTATAAGATGGAAAATGATGAAATTCTCATGTACAAGGGAAAAATTTATGTGCCAAATTCTCAGAAATTGAAAAACCTAGTTTTAAAAGAAATGCATAATGTGCCTTATGCTAGACACCTAGGTTACCGAAAAACTATTGCAGTTGTCAAGAGCCAATTTTACAGGTTGGGGATGAAGAAATATGTTTAGGATTTTATTGTCAAATGTTTGGCAAGTCAAAAATTCAAGGCTGAGCATAAACACCCAGCTAGTCTGCTACAGCCATTACCCATTCCTCAGTGGAAGTGGGAAGTTGTAACAATGGATTTCATCACCAAGCTACCTAGAATAACCAAGTAACATGATTCCATCATGGTGGTGGTGGACAATCTTACTAAAGTTTCCCATCTTATTCCAGTAAAGCTCACTCACAAGGCAATCGACATTGTTGATATTTATATGAGGGAAATTGCTCGACTGCATGGTATACCCAAGACCATTGGGACTGATAAAGACCCAAAATTTACCTCAAATTTTTGGAAAGGATTATTCAAAGGATTTGGAACCAACATAAACTTTAGCACGTCCTATCATATAGAGTTGGATGGGTAAACAAAGAGAGTAAATCAAGTGATTAAAGATATGTTGAGGATGTATGTGATGGATAAACAATCCAAATGGGAAGATTATTTGCATTTGGTGGAATTTTCTTACAACAATGGGTATCAAGCATCCTTAAAGATGAGCCCATTTGAAGCCATGTATGGAAAAAAGTGCAACACATCAGTAAGTTGGGACAACCCAACAGATAGAGTAGTGGTTGGGCCAAAATTACTCAGGGAAATGGAAGAGAAAATGATGAAAATAAGCTAGAATTTAAAGGTTTCCCAGGACAGGAAGAAAAGTTATGATGATAGAGACAAAAAACATAGAGAATTTAAAGTGGGTGACCATTTGTTCTTAAAATTAAAGGCCAAGAGAAGTTCCCTAAAATTGAGAAATTTTTCAAAGTTTGCAGCTTGTTATTTTGGGCCATTTGAAATCCTAGAAAGGATTGGGCCTGTAGCATACATGCTTCTTTACCTGCATCAATGTGTATTCATAATGTATTCCATGTATCATTACTTAAAAAGTATGTACCTGATGCTAATCATGTCATTGATTGGAATGTGATTCAGGTGGAGCAGGAAGGCGACTTTCAAGTGCATCTGGTGTGCATATTGGATCGAAAGATCAAGCAGCTCCATAATCGAGCCATGGGGATGGTAAAGGTCCAATGGACTTGGTAAGGTCCTAAGGATGCAACTTATGAACATGAAGAGGCTATGTGGGTAGAGTATCCACATCTTTTTGAAAACTATTAAAGTTTTGATTATGTATGTGTATATATTGCACCGAGGACAGTGCATAAATAAGGGGGAGGGGAATGTAATACCCCTAGGCTGAACCCTAGTTGTACATATAAATGTAAATGTTTATAGGCTGGTGAGTCGAGATATTTTGGGTTGGGGTGCCTATGCGGTTATTAGGACGGAGAACCTAGATGCGAAATCCCAGTGAGCCTATTTTTATAATATGTAAACACTCATATTATTAATAAAGTACATCATTGTTGCAAATCGATCCAGAAATGAGTATGGGGGGCTAAAATCCACTAGAAAGGGAAAGGGGGGCTAAGATTCTAGGAAGGGGCTAAGCTAGGGGTCTTAATACTAATGGAATATTATATTATTATTCCTTAAAGCTAAAGTAATGGATATGAATATATCCTAAGTCTCGAAAGTAGGGACAAGGGGAGTCCCTTGGGTGCCAAGTGTCTTAAAAGACACACACACACACACATATATATATATATATATATATATATATATATATATATATATATATTAGAGAGAGAGAGAGAGAGAGAGAGAGAATGGGGGGATTACGGATTATGGATTATTCCTTCATGGAAGCAGTTGTGAATCATACCCTATAGTACTAGACTGCAACTAGGAACATGTACCTGTACTAGTTAGCTCGAGAGCTAGATTGAAGAAGAGGGTTTTCAGGCCCATGGGAATTCTCTCCAGGTGGGAGAAATGTTGTGATTTGATTTTCCAAGGTGCCAAACAAAAATTACAGGGCTTTGAGACTTCCTTTCTGGCCTATTACTGAAGCCCCAGAAGGGAAGTGGGGAAACCGAGGGACTGTTAAGCAGAGAAGGGGCACACTTCCTGCGGTGGGACAAACATATGCGGAATGAGAGACTATAGGCTATTAGTTTTAGTAGGCACCTATGCCTGAGTTTGTAAGTTGTTAAGGAGACCTTGGCCTGGTTAGAAACCCTTTACCCAGGTGGAATTTATCCCCAACTCGGGGGTGACCCATTGTTGAGAGTTATGAGAAGTGCGGTCTAAGGCTGGGAGGAATGTGGAAGGTCTGCATGTAGTTGGTGTTTATTTCCTGAGATAAGTGTCACATTCAACCTGGGTCCATAGCATGAGTATGTCTAATACTTTGGATATAAAGAGATGTCCAAAGGACCTAACAACTTCCACAAAAGAGACCAAATATCAAATAGTGGCTTCCTTGACAATTGGGACGAGTATAATAATTCGAGAAAGAGTGCATCAAATCTCAGCAAGAGCATGCAGGTAGTTGAGGGACAAGGTTTTCCATGGAGTAGGGGTACATTGCAAGTATCTTTTTTCAATCATTTGAAACTTGTGTTTCTAGTCTTTTTTATATTCGACTACACAATGCTACAGAGGATGAAAAAAAAAACACAATGATCTTGATGAATGGCTTGGAGTAGCTTTTGAAAGAATAATCCAAGTTCACTTTGAGGAAAAAATGTCTCTAAAGGGGAAGGAAATGTTATATACATAAGCCTAGGTTAATAAATAAAATAATAAAAGAACTAATGAATAATAATAAAATAAGAATCTAATAAAAATAATAAATAAATAAGAATAATAAAACAATAATGAAAGGTCAAGTTTATGAAAAGACATGATGTTAGGAAAAGGCAACCCACTAGGTTATTTGTATGGG
>ML776968.1:749826-778503 GCA_009831015.1 Picea engelmannii | reverse complement strand
ACTTGTTTATGGTACAGATTGATTACAGGTTGGTGCATGGTTGATGCACTTGTTTATGGTACAGGTTGATTACATGTTGAGGTACAGGTTGATGCATGGTTGATGCACTTGTTTATGGTACAGGTTGATTACAGGTTGAGGTATAGGTTGATGCATGGTTTATGCATGGTTTAGATGTATTGGTATAGGTTTATAGCATTATATCTCACAGTGATAGTGTGATAGTGGTTCCATCATTCTACTTCTACTTCAGGGTGGTAGGACGAGGCAAGGACAGGTGGTGGTAGCCACCTTCCAGTTGTAGCCGGAGAACATTGGGGGTTGTAGCCTCCTTCTGGTTGTAGACAGAGATTTGGGGAGTTGGAGCTTCCCTCGGGTTGTAGCCTGAGAAACTAGGGGGTTGGAGCCTCCTTCTAGTTGCAGCTGGAAAACAAAGGAAGTTGGTGCTTCCAATGAATGTAATTCTTCAAGACATATAAGAAAAAACATTATGTGGTTTTCTCCTGATTTGGGTTTCCACGTAAAACACTGGTGTATTGTGTATGTCTGTGATTGTTTATTTATTACTGCTAATTATTGGATAATAATTCTACATTGATATAACATTTGAAGAAAAAGGATTATAATTACGTTATTACTGATTCACACACCCCCCCCCTCTCAGTAAACCAACAGATAGAACTTCAATGTCCATAATGTCAAGATACTCAAATATTAGGTGGGAATTTTCACTATGAGGTGAATAGTACTCATTTAAAATGTCAATCATGCTCGGGGATAATTCCATTAAGAATTTATATAAATGTTCCTCAAATGTGTGTAAAATGTGGAGTTAGAGGCATAGCCTTATTGTTGTTGGGTGCGTGTGCTTGATTATATATATATATATATATATATATGTATGTATGTATGTATGTATGTATGTATGTATGTATGTATGTATGTATGTATGTATGTATGTATGTATGTATGTATGTATGTATGTATGTGTATGTGTATGTATATAATCAATGGATTGTCCAAACTCAATGGGTAGGAGATGAATGTAACTCCTCCAACACCCAAGGTTTCAACTTAAAATTCTAAATTTAAAAAATGCATACTTTATACTTCAAGGTATCGTGTTGCCATGTGTGGTGAATTACGGTCCTATTGAATCTTGTGGATGAGGTGAATCACGACATTGTTGGTCCTCCATTCTTGGTGGGATTCCATTAGCCAATTAGGCATGGGAAGGATAAGGTAGGTATAGAACCTTCCTCCTCATATGTTTTAGACGAAGAATCCACCACCACATTCTATTTGCATTAATTATATATGATATGATAATAATACCCAAGCATCTTAGTGACACACCTGTGTTACTCTAGGGATGACAACCTCTGCTCTAAAAAAAAATTTAAGCTATGATAACATATTTTTATCTGGAAATGTGGTGTAAATTGCTAGGAAAATGCACATAATCTTGTCAACATTCCTTCGCTCATCACAAGTGTCATGAATGCATTCATGTGGTGCATATGCATTCTAACATGCCAATACATCACAAACTGGGAATCTAGGTCTTTTACATATTTATAATGGTATGTATTATTTTAAAGCCTAATCTCGAAGTCAATGTCAATGCTACGTGTTGTATAAACAATTATGGGTATTGGGTGATGGTTTTTCTGGGACACTGACACAATCAATGGCACCCTGGTTCTCAATGGATAGGTGTATCATTACGTTGATGGTGGAGGATGGTTAGGAATATCATTGCACCGGTGGTGGAGGATCACGGGTCCATTTCTGGTTGATCTAGGCTCCAATTGTGGTGACTATACATAGTATCCCTTCACTGTCGCCACCCCCATTAGCCTCATCCATGGCTTCTAAGGGCCACAATACTTTATTTTCTATTAGCAATGAAGAGAATACACGAGAAACACCACTGTGTCTTACCCAAATAGAGAAAATTGTGATTATGACTAAATTGAATCTTTTTTGGATTGTAGCAGTTCCTTTTCACACTAATGAAAATATTATACATTCTATAGGCTTGCAATCCCTCTTTACTTGGTGCTTATTATTATCCTACTAAAATTGTTTGTATTGTTCATTTTGGTACAGGGGCAGACCCAGGGTTCAACGCTTCAACAACGCACCAACAAAATCCTAACTACCGGGCCTTTCGGCAACACCTGCGAAGTAGATGAAGTCTCACCCGAGGTAGAGGCAGGGGGGGTTTGCAGGACTTAGGTGTCTGCAACCTAGCTGGGACATAGATCTATGATCACAATACTTAATAGAGCACTTAGCCAATAATATTCATTAGTCTCTAACTCCTTTATTCACCTCACAGGATAAAACCTTAATTATAGATCAGCGCAATGACAACCAAGATCCAAGCCTATCTAATCATTCAGCACATAAAATTAAAGTAGATCTAAAATTCATTCACATCATAAATAACTAAGCATCAACTGGATCTATCATGCATCTAGATTAAATAATTAAGTACATGAACAGCATGAACACCATAGCACATAGCACATCGACACAGGATATACGTGGTTCACCCTAGTGTGGGGCTACGTCCACCAATATTATTCTCTTCTTATTAGTTTCTTCCAATATTCTTACATGCACCAAGACACAAGGCCAACTCTTCATAGGACAGGAGATCTGTGCGCACCTCGCCAGATCTTCCTTCCCCGAATTCAGTCCAAGCACAGAGCCTTACATATTTTGTGCACAAAACACTACAAATCACTTGCACTTAGCTCTACATGTCTCAACATACATTATGAACAAATCCTTCACAACTATTTGCACTTAGCACTCTGGCTTACATATCTTGCACAAAGCCCACTTAGATCTACTTCATACATCGCCTAGATACTTATTTATACATTACAAAAGGGGCCTAAACATGGGTAAGACCCATATGCCGACATCCCATACCCATTACATAAACCCTAAAACCCAAAAAGCCCATAAAAGGGGGCGAGATCCTGCAATCTCTGCTTCTCCTAGGCGCTTCGTCTTCGACCAGCCTGTTGAAGTCCCAAAAATGATCAAACACGAACAAGGTTCTCCAAAAATTGTTCGAGGACCAATAGGCCCACAACACTCACCCGTGACTCATCCCGAGTCACTTCGATCTAGGCAACTCTAATTCAAAGGCCTCGAGCTGCCTCGACTTTATGCTTCTCCAGAGCCTCCTCCTCGACGAAATCCTGAATGATTTTCTCGGTGACAGGCCCTTCCAAGTGTTGTTCCACTGTGGTGACCACCTGTTCTAGCTATCCACCTTGTCCCTCAATCTCTTCAAAAAGTGTGCAGGCTTCGTCCTTCACCGGCTGGAGTCTATGGGTCATTTCCGTGACTCTACTTTGAATTGCATTGACCTGTTGTTGAACTATGCACACCTCATGTTACCTTTTCATCTTTTCTACCGTCGAAAGTTGTTTCAGCTACACTTGCACTGTTGATGCTTGTTGCTTCACCTCTTGGAGTTGTGCCTCCAATATTCTCAGCTTTGGGTCATCTGCAAGGTGCTCATAGGTCTGCACACTTTGGTCACTGAGCTACTTTCATTCTGTAACCAATGTCCTGATTCTTTCTATTGTGCTCCTGGCAGTTTCTTCCCTCTGATCTCTTACTTCTTGTGGAGTACTCGGCACTGCTTGCAGTTCTAGTTCTGCTACTCTCACTTGAAGTTATTGAATGGATTTAGCAAGCTTCCCCACTTGGCTCTCAGTTGTCTCCTCTTCCATTTGGGCCAAGCCCGGCACAGAGCAAAGTGCTCTAGCCACTACCTCCTTGACTACAATCTTCTCTGCAAGCAGTTGGTCTTTTTCTCTATGGATCTTCTCTCTTTCCTCCTCAAACTTCATGCGGAGGTCATATTTTTCTTGTTGCACAACCCAAAGTTGCTTTAATCCTTCCTCTTTTGTTTGCTTCAAGGCCTCTATGGCCTGTTCGTTTTCTTCCTGTACTTGTCGAAGGCAAGCCTCTGTCGCATCTGCTAATCTGCGTAGTTGGGCAGGCTCATCTCCCACTTCTATACCTTTTGATGAAGATGGCATTGTAGACATTGTGTGGCTTGAATATATGGCTTGTTGCACCCCTTTCAGCTCTGCCTCGATCCTGCCATACATTGTTTCTTGCTTTGCTTCGTTCCATTGCAATATATCCTCTGAATTGTCTGCTACAGCTGCAATGATGAGGTCAATATCATCCACTATGAGAACAGTCTATATCTGGGGCTTATTGGCTCTTTAATTCTTCTACACTGAGGGTTTCTTCAGAGAAACCTTTATTTTCTTTGATGTCTCAGCCTCTGTAAGGGGATCCTTAGGTGGTGTCACTTCACACTTATCTTGCTTGTCTTCTTCCCCTTCCTCCTCTTGGTTTACTTCATCACCTCCTCCTCCTCTAAGTGAGTTAGCTACAGTTTTCTCCGATGTGTTGTTGATTTCCTGCACCTCTTCCTTCTTCTTCATCTTCTTAGCATTGCTTGGTCCATCATATTCTTCTCGGGTGACCACAGGACTTTCGATGAGGTTGAGGTTGGAGAGCTCTATCTGTTCGATTGGGACAAGGAATTCTGCAGGCCATTCCTTGGTTACTTCCTCCATATATTCCTCCGTCAGTTTGTAATAAGAGTGCATCTCTTCCTTGTTTTCATCCCTACATGCAGTGATATATATGAAGTGCATGTTTGTGCATAACTTCACAAATGGCCTGAACCTATGGAGTGTATTCAGCGCCATGTGAGGGAATGATTCAATGACCCTCTTCAGCTACAAGTAATAGGTGTGGAACACCACATTTGACATCCATTGCTTTGTCATGTCACTCGAACACCACATGGTAGTGAACCTCGCCTCCAGGGGTTCGGATGGCTTAACATCAGGGAAGGTCGCTCCCTCTAGCATATCCCAAGCGACAAAGGCAATGAGAATCAACAACCAACTAAAGTGAAACTCATATCTCTAGTCATGTGCTTTGTGACAATCCTTCTCCAACTAGTTGACGAGGTAGCTCGCCCAGTTCATCTGCATCCCTTCAACGCATTTTACTGTGAGGTTGACGATGAACCCCGTGACTTGCGTTGGTTCGTTCTTCCTGCGATATTACCAGCGATCAACTGGCAAGCTAGGCGCACTGTGCCATCTTGGATGGAGGCTACCTTGTAGCCTCGCTTCCCCTTCTCCACATCGTCATAGGTGTCTTTTATTCGTTGCGCCAGGGCGTGATCTGCATCCTTCCCTGGGTAGAATTTTTTAGGGTCTGGTCCCTGCATGCTTAATCCAGTGATCATGTGGATCAGCGTCGGATCCACAATCACACTCTTGTCTAACCATAGATAACCTCCATGGTAGCATGACAGGAGGATTTTAATGCAAGTGTTAACCTCCTGATGTCTGCCAAAGTGGGGTAGATTCATGACATTGAGGATGGTGGAACTCATGATCTACTTAGTCCATGGTTGGGGGACTATCTTCGGCTTCTTCCCTATTGTCTTTGTCAAGTACTTTTGTGATGCGAGCAATGCATAATTCTTCCTATCTCCTAGGTTAAAATTGTTGATTTTAAGATCAGGGATCAGTCCTAGCTGCGGTACAACTGTGTGTATCCCCTTCAGGAGGTACGCGGTAATGAGGGTGTACTTGAAATATCTTGGAACGTTGTCACAACTAACCGTGCCAGTTAGAGGTGGGATGTAGTCGGGAAAGACCGACGGGATGAGATTCGCGTTCGCCAGGTCATCGTGGTGCTTGCTTATTTTCTCCATCGCGGTTCGGGATGGCCCAGACTGACTGTATCTCCATGCAGTAGAGGGGGATGCTTGCAATCGTCCTGTTGATGAGGCCTATACTCATGTGGACGTGACCTTCTCATCCATAAAGTCGATCAAGATTTATTCTACGGACTTCTCTACTGCGCTAAGGTCGCCCGACATGCATGCTCATGATCAAACGTCTCATGTAGGCGACTGGACACTCAAGGTAAGTAAAATGGGTGGCGATGTCTCAAAATCACAGCGCAGTGGTAATCAGTTCTTTGTTATCTCTGATAATCACAATTTTCAAAAGTGTCCCCGGTGAGGCATTCAGCGAATTAAGTAAACAACATCGTAATAGACTCCTCCAACGGGCAGGAATGCCTCAATCAATATGATTCCATCCATTTTGGTGTGGTCCCAACGGTCCAATGGCGATCTTTCCGTCAATAAATGCATTTCTAGCCATTCTGGAGCGTCGTTCTAATAGTCAGGATGCCTCCAATGATCATATAGATTCACCGTGGTGAAGTGCCAGTCTGCGTTATTCTGCTATTCCGGCAAGGTTCAAGTTCTGCAAGCTTGCTTCCTGCGAATTCTTCACTGTAACCTCGTGCAATTTTTCTAGCTTTGCTTTCTTTTTGTTGAGATTTCTGGACTTCTTTCTTGTGATCTGAGTCACTGGATCCCTCTTTCCATTTTTATTCTTATCTTCTCTTAGCATAGTAACTTCACACTGTTGAGGGTCTTTCACAGGGTTCGAGGGTAATACTTCTTCTCTTATTGTTTCTATGGTAGGTGATCTTCTCTCCTGCATGGATAGGTTCTTTAAGCCTTCTTGCATTCTTTCAACCTCGATAGCTAGTTCTCTAGCCCTTAGTTGCTTCGACTTGGCCTCTTGATATTCTATTAAGCGTGTTATTCTCCTAGCCATGAAATCCCTTAATTCTTGTGTTTTCTGTTCTATAGCTTCATCTTCTTCTTTCCTTCGAATCTAATCTTTATCAATCCAAGTCCTTCCTAACAAAAGTGAAAAAGGAGTGTTGTTCTCAACAAACTTAACGACCTCGAATTCTTCTTCTGTCAACGCTCCATGAGCAACCATAGGTACATGAGTAAGTCTTCCACATAGGGTTATCATCTTTCCTTTAAACAATCCTATTCTTCCCAATGAAGGAATCATAGTAGGCTTTCCCAAAATTTCTCAAGTACTTTATGTCATGTTATTCACCTGTGTTTCCTCATCCAGAATACAGTCTATGTTGAAGTCTCCTATTCTTATTTGTATGCACTCCTTCTCTTTTAAGATCTCTAGTAAACTAATGTCTCTATGAGCATTCAGGGTTTCTTTCATCTGCAATAATATAGTCTCTTATTCCTTCTAGTGTTCTAGCATATCCTTAGTCTCTTGACCTTCTTCATGGTTTTCTTGTCTCATATTCATCTTTTCAACTTTAGCAATCATTCTAGGGCAATCCAAAACTTCATGTCCAATAGCTTTACAACAAAGAAAAATAGGACCTCTACCAGGGAATTCCTTAGCAAGATGTCCTAGTCTTCTGCAATTATAACAAAGAGTCAATCCTCTCTTTCTCTTAAATGATCCCCAACCTTTCTTATACTATGCACTGGGATCAGAGTGATGAACCTGCAAACAATTATTTCTAGGATCCTGCATCCACTTATTAGTCCAAAAATTATTTCTATGCATAGGAATAACATATCTTTCATTATTTCTATCAAATCTATTCATATCAAGTCTTCTCTCTTCTAGTTGTGCCCTAGTTTTTAGACTAGGAGAAAATCTATCAAACATACCTAGATCCATTCCTTCGAAACAAAAAATTCTACTTATCTTACCTTTATTAGAGCACAAATCTTTAAGATCTTACCTCTTTTCTTCAGATCTGATTCCCTTCTTAGCACAAGTAGAATATTGTGCACCACAGCAGTAGATCTATGCACAGAGATTTCTCTTTTTTTCAATTCCCAGCAATCACAGTTTCAGGTTCCGGCAATGGAACCATTTGTTAACACAGGGGCAGACCAAAGGTTCAACACTTCAACAACGCACCAACAAATCCCTAACTACCAGCCCTTTCATAAACACTTGCAAAGAAGATGAAGTCTCACCCGAGGTAGAGGCAAGGGGGGTTGCAGGACTCAAGTGTCTAAAACCTAGCTGGAACATAGATATGTGATCACAATACTTAAAAGATCACTTAGCCAATAATATTCATTAGTCTATAACTCCTTTATTCACATCGCAGGTTAAAACCCTAATTACATATCAACGTAGTGACAACCAAGATCCAAGCCTATCTAATCATTCAACAAATAACATTAAATTAGATCTAACATTCATTCACATCATAAAGCACTAAGCATCAACCGGATCTATCATACATATAGATTAATCAATTAAGTACATAAACAACATGAACACCATAGCACAAATCACATCGACATAGGATATACGTGGGTCACCCCAGTGTGGGGATACGTTCGCCAATCTTCTTCTCTTCTTATTAGTTTCTTCCAATATTCTTACATGCACCAAGACACAACGCCAACTCCACATAGGAAAGGAGATCTATGTGCACCTCTCTAAATCCTCCTTCCCCGAGTTCGGTCCAAGAACAAATCCTTACACAGTCTGTGCACAAAGCACTACAAATCACTTGCACTTAGCTATGCAAGTCTCAACATGCAGTATGCACAAAGCCTTCACAACTATTTTCACTTAGCACTTTGGCTTACATATCTTTCACAAATCCCACTTAGATCTACTTCATACATTGCCTAGATACTTATTTATACATTACAAAAGGGGCCTAAACATGGGTAAGACCCATGGGCCGACATCCCATACCCGTTACATAAACCCTAAATCCAAAAAATATCGTAAAAGGGGGAAAGATCCTACGATATCTACTTCGCCTGGGCGCTCCATCTTTGACCAGCCTATCAAAGTCCCAAAAATGGTCAAACACGACCAAGGTTCTCCAAAACTTGGTCGAGGGCCAAGAGTTCCTAAGGATTCTCCTTGTCATGTGGTTGGCTAGTCTGTCTATATCTACTAGTTAGATCAAAATCAATATCATAAGCTATAAAAATGTTCTCTCATTGGCACTAGTCAATAGGCACACAAAAGTTATGAGCCATTAATCTCATTATTTTTTCTTAATATATATAGTTTCGTCAGATATCCAACAAATTGTCCGACAGACATAGCCGTCGGAGGTATGGCACCTTTGTCGGATATGTTGTTTGGCTGTCGGATATTCAATGTACTTTTTTGTCAGCTATCCAATGAACTATCTAGCAGACATATCCGTCAGAGGTATGGCACCGTCGCCGGATATGTTATTTGGTTTTCGGATATTCGACATACATGTTCATCGGATATCCAACGCACATTCTGACAAACCTACGTCGAATATCTTATTTCTCGGTTGGATATTCGACGTGTAGTTACATTGGACGTCTGGCGCATATGTGTTGGAAATAATGGTCGATTTCAATGAGGTTTTGGTCATTAGGGATGTCAAATATCTGAAGGAAATATGATTGACAGATTATCCGACCAATATACACCAAAAAACTGGTAACCATGTTTCGTCAGAGTGTCGAAAGAATTGTGTCGACCAACCAACATACCTCTGTCAGATTTCAGTTCACCAAGAAGTAGTGGAAGGATGAACCTTCGAGCCATAGGAATTGATGATCATTTGTTTCAATAGAAAGCCACCCTCAAGCTGAGGCTATGAGTCCACAAGGAGATTTAGCCCTATTAGTTTTCCGTTTTCCACACACATCAGCCCCAAAACCCAAGTTCCACTCTATTCTCCCACAACCCAAGGAATGGGATCCCCCTTCACTGCACACATTCCCTTGGGCATTCCCACTGCCCTCTAGGTATTTAGTGCACCTAGTTGACCAAGAATCATCGCAACTAATAGAAGATTTCTCACAATAGCATTCACAACCTCTTGAGCCATTTCCTCAACAGAAAAATGCTTTACGGGATTACAACCCAATTTACAGGCATGTGGGCCTCTTTATCAACATAAAACATATCCAAACAATGGATGCCTTCAAGGATAACACAGTTGGTACTATTTCCATCACTCTACTCCTCTCTCACTGTCTAAAAACTGCATGTAAAACTTGTCTCTATTTTCCATATGAATTTCCCTTCTTTTTCCCTTGCTTGCTTGATTCTCACTCTTCCTAAATATGATTGTACCTCAACCCATGCTCCCTAATAACTATGGGATGTGACCTATCACATCCACCCTATTACATGAGTTAAATTGTTTTCATTGAGAACACTGAACAACAATTTATAAGTTTATACACAATGAGAATAATTTCAGGAATGTGGGTTGGATTAATACCCATGAATAATTCCCCCCTTGGACCCCCTCTCTCTTTTGGAATCATAGCACCCCATCATTCTTCATCCATTTTGTATCGCATCCATCAATTACTATTTTTATTAATTATTTAATGTGTTAGAAAAAAGGATTGTGGAGCAATAAAATAAAATAAAACAAATGCAGAAATAAAACACATAAGATACACAGATATACGTGGTTCACCTAGTGTGGGCTACGTCCACCAGTGAAATTGCCAGGTCCTTCCTTTTTATTATCCAGCAAAATGAAGGGATAGAACCTACAACACACCTATTGTAACTTCCTCTTATTTATCTCACAGTCTTCTCTCTCAAAATACAATATTCGCAATAATACACAGCCACAATACAATTCCCTCATAAAAGAGGGTTTCCTTCCAGGGAAAAAAACCCTAACATAATCTCTACTGTCAGATCTATGCCTTAATGATGAACAATCAAGATTGACTATGAAATTACAATATACAATTACAAGGCAATTTTTCCTTCGGGGGTTTCGCCCCCGAACCCCTGCTGGCCCCCAGACCCCGCAAGGGGACAAGCCCCCCCTGCAACCCCCTACGTGGAGGGGTGTACAGTCTTCATGGGGTACAAACATAGGTGGAAAAAAAAGACCTCTGAATTAGGAAGATAATCAGGCTCCACAACCAACATAATGCACATAATATACCATCTGGCCTCTAGCCACATTAAACCAATACAGGTTCTTCACCCCAACACATCAGCTCACCAGTCTAAATCACATTTATAAAATTACATTATAATTTTCAGGGATTAAAACTAGGGATGTTACACTTATCACATCCATAATTGAGATCATGTCAAGTGAAGGATAAAGGGAAAATAGGTATGAGTGGCCCACAATAAATTAATAATAATAAAGTATATAAAGTAAAGTGGAAAAATGTCAAAGGGGGCCATAGATATCTGACGTGGTAGGTAATGAGGCAAGGGATATGACATGGAAAACATAGGTTTTGAGAAACATAAGACCCCATTACCACATCATTGTCCATGTGCCATGCCACATGAACAAAATAAAATTGTGTTTAAATATAAAAGACGTCTAGAGACAAAATCTTATTTTGGCCATAACAAGAGAAGACAAGCTCAGAATCAAGTGAAAATTTAGGTGTAAGTCCATGATGAGAGGGCTATAAAAGTGTTGGTGAGGGTCATTTGTTGATTCAGCTCCAAAATTATAGAAAATGGAAATTAGTGTTTTTCAATGAACCTAGGGGTACTCACTGACAAAAGGTTAGTTTAGTATGAAATCTAGACAATAACGAATCAAAGTGGACATGAAGAAACCATGTGGAGAATTTGGATAAATTACAAATGGTTTGGAGTGGAGATGAAGAAAAATCCAAAATCCATTATTCTGAGAGGCGTTTTGGTGATTTGTGAATTTTTCAATGGAGGAAAAAGGACCCAAGATCACAAATCTAGACAAAATTTCTAGTCGACATTTTATGTCCTCGATAAAATCTATATAACTATCTTATTGAAGTTTTCCCGATTTTTCTCCATGAGAAAGTGTTGACACTGGAAAAATTCCCTTCAACAGACAAGGGTGATCCCTTGTGTGAAGTCCCAATTAGACTTCGCCTCATTTGGTGTATAAAACCCATCCAGATTCTAGCTATGCTGCCATTGTTGGGTGTGAATGTGTATGGGGTGATTGAAATGAAAAATGCATAGTGCAATATGTGTTAAGTCTAAAATGTTGAAAGTAAATCTATTATAACTTTTCCTAGCTAGGAGGAAAATAACTAAAATAAACAGACATTGAAACTACATGTCCATGCTTTCACCCCAAAATAGTTAGGTGTTAAAAGAAAGAAGATACTAGTAGGGCATGAATAAAACATGTGTGTATATTTGTCTAAAACAACAAAATCGCTCAACACCATCCATTTATCATCTTAGAACAAAAATTTTGGAAAATAAATGGAAAGCAAAGTTATAACATTCATAAGAGAATAGTCTATCAAATGAACAACATAACCTTACAACAAATAAGATGACAACACATAAAATGAAATAAGTTCACAGCATACAGATGACATACATCATATTGTTTTTCCTCCAAAATGGCCTCGAGGAATTCGTCTCATTAAAATATTAGAAGTAGTTCCAAAAATTATAAAAAGTGAGAGCCCTTTTCATATGTTTCTCTTGGGAGTATATACCCAATAATTTGCAACTATTTATTGTGACTTCTTGGCTTCTCATAGGTAGTTACGACTCTTGGGATTAACTAGTTTTTCTATTTCTACTTTGTACATTATACATTTCAACCTAAAAAGAAAAAGAATATGTCATACACATCCCACATATTTGTCTTTGAAGTAGGCAAGCCATACTTCATGATAGTCTTATAATGTAACGCCATACATAGTTGCATCTTGGGACATAGGTTCCTTATCATTTTTTTAGGTTACCAATAATGTTTTGAGAAAAATATTCTCCTTAGATGGGGTGGCAATGTATTCCTTCAACATAGCTTGGGTAAACCTTTGATCCATTCCCATGGATAGTTTTCTTGAGTATATCTTGGATTCCATATCTGCAACAACTTCTTTAGTTTCCCTTGGATACCTCAAATCTCCTACCTTAGGTAATATGCATATGTTTGTCAACCTCTTTATTACTGCATGGATGCATTTGCAATGGCCTATCGAATTAAAGATGTCATTTTCAAGTTCCTTTCCCCTTTTTTGGTATTTTTAGAGGGATTCATAGTTCAACTTGTTTTCCTTCTCGATCATTTTGGGAAGATCCTATAGTGCATTCGAATTTTCCTCTAGCCATTTCTTCAAATTGTCCATGCTTAGGGAGACTCCTTCTAGTTCTATATTTTTAATCTTGACTTTCTCTACCATTTCCAGTAGTTATGTGGACAAATACTAGAAATCTTTGAGGCCAGTGTAAATCTATTTCATCATGTAATTTATCTTTTCTTGTGCTTCATTGGCTAGTTCTCTAAATTTGAGAATGATATCCATATGTCCCTTGTGATATCTCACTTCTTCCAAGATGCTTACTTTGGGTTTAAATTCTTCAATTTCATTAGACATGACTATGAGGTTATGATCATAATCTTGGGTGAATGTGACTCCCACTAAAGTTATGGCTAGGGGTCTCCATGAATATTTTCTATTATGGGCATCTCAATGGTGTATGTGAGTACGGGGGCACCAACAATGAGAATTTTCGTTATTGTTTTCTTTACAGTTTTACCCTGATCCTTATCAAATTGAAAGAATCAATATTTTCCACTCTTCTAGCCTTGGGTGTAAATTCTCCCAGTCCTAGTTTCCATAGAGGGGAATCACCTCCAATCATGGGTTTGCTAGAAGAGGTCTCAGGGTTACTATTATCCATTGGAGCAGTTCTTTGGGCTTCCTCTTGAGCTTTCTTTTTCTCTTCTTCCTTTTGTTTGAGATTTTATTATTTCTCCTTTTGGAGTCTTATTTGTTCTTGTTCCTCCTCTTATTTCCTCTTCCTCTCTGTTTCTACTACTATTGTTGCTTGTGGATTTCTGAGAGCCTCATCTTCATTTTCTAATGTTTATTTATCTATTGTTACTCTAGTTGCTTCTTGCTATTGTAAAGTTTCTCTCGACTGTGAGCTACCTCTCATCTTGTATATGAATTTTCCATAGTTCGTTGCCCTCTTATGAATTTCTTTTTCTGCGCAAGTTTTAGATTCATAGGACCGCCTATAGTTGTAGGTCTGACAATGTATGTTGACAACCTTAAGGGAATCATGCATGTGGAATATTTCTTCCCCAAAATGGAATGTCATTAAAGTGTCATCCTCAGTGCCTCCTTGATTTATTTGAAACAATAGGATCCCAAGAAGAAGGGTAGTGGTGGCCATATCAATTTTTTATCTCTGGCCAATATTGCTCCCACTCCATGGCCTAGAGTCTGATTTGTGAATTCCTGCAAGGCCAACTTATTGGGAAATATTTTGGGGAATATGTGAGGAGGTTTGGTTGTGCCATATATTTTGATGTATGTTACCTTCTCCATCACAAACTAGTCCCCAATTTTCCCAATTACTTACATTACTTTGTCTGACATACATAGTGTTGGAGCATAGAATGGAAAATGAAATAAAGGAATTAGGAAATTCTCACATATCTTATGATGGTGAGTGTGATACTTGTTCTCCCATGGTTCTAAGCAATAGGAATGGATGGGAAGATCACTCAACTATCACTTACATTCCATTTCTAGGAAGGCATGCACCATATATATCACATCCAATAAGTAAGAATAAATGTGGAATTTGGGATGTTTCTCTGGTACGACGTGCATTGCAGTTGACACATTTTCCTCTAGGGTAGAAGAGAGAATGTTTGCCCAGTTGAATACATGTCCTACTGTTGTGATTGTATGCATTAAGGGGACCCATGATTCCTTGAATTTCTAAATTTGGTATGGCTGCCTCAACATCTTGGTGGGATAGGTGTTAGATTGCCTAGTCTTGAAATGTTTATTCGGAACCCACCAGTTCTTCATCACTTCTCTAACATCAAGGGGAAATTGTATCGTCCAATCCATTGTGAGCTCAATTTCCATAGTAGGGAGTTTGTAACATGTGTAGAGGGATGATGGAATAAATGAAGAGATAGATTTTCCTTCTTCGTCTCTAATTATTCTGTTATCTACATCTGCATGTCTGATGATCCAAGAGATTTCCTTGACATAGGGGAACACAACTACACGAGAAACTAACGTATGAATTCTTGAGTGTTTGATCATTCAATATACACCCAGGTCTTGGTTACCTTCTAGTAACTTAGGGTAGATCTCATGTTGGAACATTTGGTAAATCTCCCTCCATTGATATGATATATTTTTATCCATAATGCATAGGTTGTCATTGTGAATGGGTCTTGGGGAACTATTTCCTTAAGGCAATTTTGATAACTAGGCCTTGGCCACACCTCCTTTGGTAAGTGCCCATGGTTGTTCCTATAATCCACCTATGTCAATAACATAAAATATTAGCATTGTTAGTATCTTTAGAAAATGTAAGTCAATGTGGAGGAGTGATTTTCTGGAAGGGGATCTTATCTGTTGTTTTCAGTTGAATTAACCATGGTGGTAAGGTGTGAATAGAGTGAAGTCCAGCTAAGTTGATTGAGGATGTCCTTTCCGTCGGTTTTTGTGACACCTTGAGAAGACTACGATGTATTTCTATCCCATTTTGTTTTTGTTGCCTAAAAAGAATGTGTTTTAGCTAGAGAGTAGGATCTTACCTGCCAACTATAAAATGGTTGTTCGAAGGTGGCGATTGGAGATGTGTCATAAAAGTTATCGGTTATTTTTCTAAGCGGGAAGCAAACCTAGAGTCGAAAGTGGTGTAAAGGGAAAAAGGGGGTGAGAACAAGGTTATATACTCTGAAATGATCGTTGGGTGTGAATTTCAAAATCTTTTACAAAAATTTTAAACTAGTTTCATATCAATGGCTTGTACATGAGAAATAATTCGAGTGATGTGATACAACGTTTGTCACAAGGATATTTTTCATGGGGAACACTACGTCGCATGAGGAAATAATTATTTATTGTCACATGTTACTAGAAATAAATATTTTGGGGATGATACATCACACTCAAAAATTACCTTTAGGAGCGATGTGTCATTGGAAAGAAAAATTGTTGGAGAGATGTAAAATCATTGTGAACGACGTGGCACCGATAGATTTTAAAAATGGTTGAGAAGTGTATATGGGAAGAAATAATATTTTGAGCGGTGTATCCCTCAAGAGAAATATTATCCATGTGATACATCGTGCTCAAGAAAAATTGTCGGGGGACATGTCGCTAAAGAGAAATATTTTTGGTAGTGATGCATCGTGCGCAAGAAAGATGTTTTAGGGTGACGGGTCAAAGTGAAAAAATGGCAAAGTTTACGATTCTAGATTAATACCAAAAAAAACAAAGCAACACATCACCAATATAAAGGTTTTCGAGTAATCACAATCATAATTATTATTTGTGCTCGATAAAAATAAATAAAAATAAATCTTCGTTCTCACTAGATATTCTTCTACAAATGACATAAGTTTGTTTCTAACTTTGATTATATTAGTAAGAAAAGTGCAGAAAATAGGAAAAAATGGTAATTTATAAGAGCTATAACTCTTACGTGCTCATATTGGAGCATGAGTATAGTCATTAGAAATTTAATTCAGAGAATATTTATGAAGTTTTAGATTTGGATAATTTTTTCAATTTTTTTCAAAAACATGGAAGAAAAAGACTTGTAGTCTTAATTGACAAGAAATTGGCAATGTGCATATTTTCAAAAATTTGAAAGAAAATGCTACAGATATGGAAATGAGGTGTATCTAATAGTTTTACTTGTATGCTTGCAGAATCAATGCTACAATAAAGAAAATATCCTAATTGAAGAGCACCATTGAGGGGGAGAAATGGAAGATGGATAAAGACCTTACAGTCATGAAAAATAAGCTAGAGGCCTAAATATCAATGTAGGAAATGAAGAGATAGAGTTTAATGGAAAGAGGGAATTGAGGCATTAAAACTTGTAGAAAACATGAGGGGTTTTAATATCAAGGTGGAAAGTTGTAGAGATGATAAAGAGAGGTTGTTAAAAGTCCAAGAGAATCAAAATCAACTAAACACTTAGCTACTAAAATGTTTAAATAAACTACAGAGAAAAATAAAGAAAGAATAATTAGTTTCAAGGCATGAGAAAGAAGGAAGATTCGTGTAAGGAGGGATAGTCATAGAATATCTAGACACTCAAGAAGTGGTACTAGAACTCAAAGGAATAAATACTTACCAATTCATTCAACCAAAATATCTTATGCATGTGAAGAATCAAAGAGCAGTCGGAAAATGTCCCTAGTCAGAGATCAAATAAGAAGACATGAACAAGATAATTTGCAAGAAGAGCTTAGGAAGATTAAGCCACCAAAATTTGATGGCGAAAACAAGATGGGAGAGAATGTTGAAGCTTGGTTTCTAGGGATGAGCAATAACTTTCAACCACATCACTACTCATTCAATCTAGAAGCCAAAATTGCTATATACCATCTAAAAGGAAAAGCTTCCATGTGGTGGGATCAACTAAAGCAAGTTAAACACACCAATGAGAGGAGGATTTCTTGGAAGAAGTTCAAGAAGTATTTTTGGTAGTGGTACCTTTCTAAGCACTACTATGACAAGAAGATGTAGGATCTCTTTGAACTCAAGTTGGGAAATATGACCATAGAAGAATATGAGAAGAAGTTTTTGGATTTGTTGAGATATGTCGGTTATATTAAAGAGGGTAAGATTAATATGCAAAGGTTATTAAGTGGATTCTTATCATTTTACAAAGACAATATCAAATTTTGTGAACCTAAGACTCTTTAAGAGACAATCAGGAAAGACAAATAATCTATATGATCAGACCAAAGGTAGACCAATTTTCTAGATATATTGGAAAGATAAGAAAAATGATAAATTGGTTCATGGGAAGAAGGGATTTGAACCTCCTTTCTATGGGAACAATCCTAATACATATTAGAAAATTTATCCAACTTAGAGTGGACCCAATATGGTATAATCTTTAGGGAAAAGGAGAATGCAATCAATCAAATGTTAGGGATGTGAAGGAGACCATTTGTACATAGATTGTACTCATGAGGGAGATAGAATGAGGAATGTGCACAATGGGTAAGAAGAAACTATAGTGTAATATGTGGGCAGGAACATCCCAATAATATAAGCAACCATGGAAAATAAACATTAAGAACATAAGTCAAACATGATTGAGATTGAAGGTAAGAGAGACAATCAACCTGTTTCCATTTTAATTGATTTAGGAGAAATTCATAGTTATATTGCCCCTAATTTGGTTGAAATATTTCATTTGAAGATAAGTAAGCAAGAGAAATCATGGTTGGTTCAACTAGCCACTATGACTAAAAGGAAAATTAATGAGATTGTCAAAGGTTGTTCATTAGATATGAATGGTGTCAACATTGTTGTAGACTTGAACATAATACCACTTGACTCATATGATGTCCTCATTAGAATGGATTGGTTGGATGTGCATCATGTTGTTTTGGATGGTCACAACAAGAATTTTTACTTGTCTCAATGAAGAAGGAAAGTAGAGGACGGTGAAAGGAATTCTAAGACCTATTTCTATAAGAGAGATTTCATGTTTGTAGTTTAAGACCACGACCATATTTCAGAAAATTCAACATCCAAGAAATAGTGACTCGAAGACTCACCAATACCATGGCTCAAGGTCTCACAAACAGTAAGATTGGAGTCAAGAGAAAATTCCATATTACTCGATCAAATAGGGGAAATCAAAGGCTCAAATATCCCCGTTGGATACAACACATTATCAATTTTTGAGACCTTGTATCAAGAAGGAGAACATAATTGTAAACGATCCCTCTTAGAAGCAATTGAACACCGAGGATATGACGCCACATAATTCACCCGTGGTGAGGAGGAGTCTACTTGAACACTAGGAACATACAGAGGGGTAACCTGAGACAAATTCAAATTAGGATGGTGATTATCAGATGAAAGTTGATCAATAGTGAAAATTCTTTTGTTGTGAGGAAAATGCATCACACGAAAGAGCATAGACACCACAACATTCATAGCATAAACATAATTGCGCCCATGAAGCATATTAAAGTCCAAAGGGCCTGGCACTAATAAAATATTGACAAGGATAGTATTCCCACCTAACATGATAGGTAATTGAGGAAGAATTCCCAAATATTCATTGGGTCTTATTTCGAAAGCCAACAACTTACTAGTAGTTAACAAAAGCTTGGGAGAACCCAAATCTTTCCAAGCCAAGGAGGATAAAATGCTTGCAAAAGCTCCTTCATCTACAATACATTGGCGTATTATAGTTGAATTAACCTTAAAAATAATCTAGAAAGGTGCAGAAGAAGGAAGGTGAGGCTTAACAAGATCATTCTAATAAAAGGAAACCATCCTTGGACTTAGAGGGAGCATACTCGAAGAGAGTGGAATGTCCCCTCATTTAGAAGGTATTGAACTAGAAATGATAAAGACATAGTTGAAAGATGTGTCACACCCCAAAAGAAGAGTGGGATCGACCGAAGATTGCATCGGGATGACTACTTCATTGACCAATGGTTGAATAGGTTGTGGAAGAGGTAACCAAGTGTAAAAGTTCAAATCTTGAGGACTTTCTAGCATTGTAGGAGTTTGGAAATGTGTTTGAGGAAATACTAGGATTGCCACCCAAAAGAGATATATATTTATATATATCTCTTTTTGATATCCAAAATCTTACATTGGAGATGTACCAATACGAGAAGGTCTCTACAAATTTTTTATCCTACATCTTGGGGTTGGAAAATGACCAAAGCGACATTTGGGACAAAATGATTTCAGAAAACTGTATATTTTAATATCAATTCTTCCCTGGATACCAACATATGTCTAAATTGAAGGAAAATGTATTAGATTTGGTATTCATAAGGCTTACATAGTTGGATCAACTAAATGTTTGGTTATTTGCATGGGATGTATCTGATCATATTTTAGACAACAATATATAACCATACTTGCAAACTAAGAAACATTTCCTTCCCATTTTAAGTGAAATTCTCTCTGGAGTGCCCTCATGGAATGGCACACCAAATTCAACTCTCCAAATATTTTGAAGTAGAAAATGTAAATAGTACAAAACACTACCTTTGGAACCAACCATTAGGGAAAATTCATAGGGAGATTACTCACATCTAATTGATAGATAAAAGAGACAAAGTAAGAGAAATAAGGAAGAAATGTCAACAAATTTTGAAGAGGTAGAATCTTGGAAGCAACCATAGCCTAACAATTGAAATTTCTTGAAGACCACTTGAAAAACTATTTATTTTGAAGGCCAACAAGAAACATGGATTTAAAAAACACATAGATAAGGAAGCAATATAAATGAATTTTGTAGGAAAAACCTACAATATGAGGATATAACCACATTCATAAGATGCTAACAGTCAACAAGCATGTGCTTACTTCTGAAAGCAAACCAAGATCCCAACTTATGGCTTGATTTCTTCCAGTTAAGTGATTGCTAAAATTAGAAAGACCATATTTTTCCATTTCTTTTTCAAAGCCAAACCACTACTAAAAATATGTATAGTTTTTCATCATAAATTATTTTTGTACGAGTTCAAGACAAAAGGAGAAAACTTGGCCAGATTGTTAATATGCACATTGTGATGATAGTGGAAAAAAAATGGTCTACAGGGTCAACATATCGCTCGATTGGACATAATAAAGACATCATAACATAGAACTTTCAATCAAGAACTAGATCATCCCAGTTCATGACCATACTCGTATGTGTTGCATCAAACGTCTTAAGCATTACTCGTAGACTCATTAACCAATGTAGGTTGTCTATTGCAATGTTTAATAACAAATTCATTGAGCTATGGATAAATTTCAATGGTGAGATAGGAAGAGTGGGAAATAAGTCCTCGATTTTGAGAAAAGTTAAAAAATGTAAAAACAAATTCAATGAGTTTCTTTTTTGACAAGATTGTGAATTGTTTATGCTTTCTTCTTCCTTGCAACTATGTGATCAAAGGCTTGTAACCTCATGGTCCCCATCTTGGTCACCATGTTGTGTAATTCATGGCATCTTTACGTTATAAAAATAATTAAAGATTAATCTTAATTTATGTCTCAATGGTACACCTCAACTGTGGAATTTGGATTATTGTGGAGTGTCCTATATACCATAGTTACCAAATTCGATCAAATCAAGTTGAAGAATTAAAAATTTTCACAATTCAGTTTGATTTGGTCACTGATACATGAAATTCAATTTGATACAAGCTAATTCCTCCATTTTCTTGAGACAAGATTTTTTGTGCATTCATTTTTATGCCAAATGAGTTAAAAAAGGCATTTAGTTGATTCATTAATACATTTACTCCACTAGATTGGGGGGGTATCCAATAGAAGAAGAAGAGGAGGAAAAAGAACAAGAAAAAAAGGAGGGGAGCTCCCCAATCCAAGAGAGGTGTACTAGATCATGATTTCCTGCAAAGTTCTCTATTAACATATTTATGCATCTCATGTCAAGAAATACTGCTAACTCACACTCATGGAGGGGTTGTGAATGAATGGAATTCCCATGTTACATCATTTGGATATTTGATTAACAACCAACTTGGTTTGGGGAGCAATGATTGTTATATTATGATACTCTTTTTCTTAGCATATAATAATAGCATTAATAAGATGAAAACATTTCTCGGGCAATCTTGCCCCTCCTTCATAAACCTCAATACCCTTCTCTCGGAAAACAATCTTGAGCAAGATTAACGATATTCAAATGTTTGTTTGTAGAAAGATTTGTGGGAATCCAATCCCTTACCTCTGATAATGTTTTTGGGGAAATAGATTGCACAGTTTCCAAGCCTCTTCGGCATCCAAGAGAACACAAAAAATATCTCTATGAAGATGACAAATGAAGTTCCCAAAGATGTCAACAATGAACTCAAATCCATGATGGTGTCAATGATATGATTGATATTGTTGAATACAAAATTGTAGTATTGATCAACTACTCTTGAATGAACCAATCAAATGCATCGTCTCATCATTTTCTTACTGCATATTTGACAGTCCATCCACAAGAAAAAAGAAAAAGGAGATGAAGCACTTCCCACTCCTACTCACTCAATAGGGTAGCTATGTAATCCTTCTCATTAATGTATATGAAGATATGTTCATCACAATGTTGAAACACCATGTCATTGTAACAAATCAAAATATTTAATAAAAAAATATATCTCCCTCTTCCTCTATTCAATTGGAAGAATCAATGGTGTGGTGTGGAATAAAAAGTAGATTTGATTTGAGGTTGAGGTTGCTCATCTCCTAAAAAATATACAAATTCGTTTGTCTTTATTTTGGTGTGGGTATATTTATAAAACATTGGATATAGGAACAACATGTATGCTCAATTAGCACTAGAAATATCTCAAACTACAAAATAAATAGAGGAAAATAGTTCAACTAGGGGCAAGGAGGTGAAAATTTTCTAAAAATTTGAAAAAATAACATGTTTTAGTATTTATAAGATGTATACTCCTGAGTTGTTTTTGTATTGGATTTAAGCACTCGAATTCTTTCATCAAACTTGGTAAATATGCTTCATACAACCAAAAAATTCTCATGGTAAGCTATTGACCTTCCTGCATCTCTCTTCACCAAGAAATATCCCTACCCGACACTGCTACCCAACCATCTACTCTAGACTACATTGACTTGTGGACAAGATAGAGATTTCATGTTGCCACTTGATACCTCTTCATTGTAATGTGGAGTTCACAACTTCTCAAACTTGAGAACCAAATTTCAATAAGTTCTCAAACAACTAGTATTCCCTTTCAACCCAACTACCGAATATAGACATTCATTCAAATTAACCTTATTGTACTTTGACAACCATAATCACAAAGGAATTCTTAACTTATTAGGATGCTCACTTTAATAATAACTTCACATTAATTCCTTGAATCATTTTCTAAAAAATGCCAAAAGAACATAACTTCACCTTTCAGAATGGCAACAAACCTAGTAACAAGCACCTTCAAATAAAGTATATCATATATCACCATACAATTGTGAGCTGCTACAAAATAATATTAAAAAGAAGAAGCATTCTTCAATTCCATTCTACTTGTTCCAATTTCTTTTGTGGTTAATTAGTGTTACAATGATTAAGATTTCAACTTATTGATCCACACCAATTATGAAGAGAATTGATATATATATAAACTAGTTTCTAATACCACTCTACTTGATATGAAGAAACAATGATTTATTTTAAATAACTTCATTGACCCGTGTTTTAAATGCAACAACAAAAGAAATATCATTGAGTGATAAATTCGCTAGGACCTTACATAGAGCCAAATTGATGGTTTCTCTTGTAAACCTAACCCATCATTCTCATACATTACAATACATGAGGATAAATGGTAATCGATTCCAATAGAAATATAAATCCAATCCAACAAGGAGTCGGTCATCATGTGTATAAGTTGGGTTCGAATCAATAGTATTACTGAAAAAGAAGATCTTGGGGTTTCTTATGATAGAATAGCCTTATTGTGTTCCTCTACATTATTTTTCCATTTTCCTGCTTTATCTCTCATCGAATCTCCTCTTCTAAACGATGAGTAGTTTTTTTTTACGGGCATGCCATCTTCTATACTAGAATTCCATACTCTCTCCCACCTAGTCTAACCGCATCTAGAACACAAAACACTATCAGTGTCATTCAAATCCAATCAATTCCATAGCTAAAATATTAACATGAGTATCCCTATAAACCAAATATATAAACAAACATAAGTTTTTCCATTTTATATATTCTTTAATACATCCACTATATCCAATACAATGATACTCATGTGTATTTATACTTTCCCATGAGTATCCCTGGGGATTTATGCATACTACCCTTTATTATTATATTAATTCCTCTTAACTATCCACTGGGCCTATGTATTACCCATTAACTACCAAGTGGGCTTATTCCATGAGTATGGCCACATTACATTCATTATCCCCTTGGGTACCTCCCTAGGTACCCCATATTATCCTCCCAAGTATATTACATTACATCCCCTTTCACAAGTTTCATCCATAAAACATGGGAATAAGCCATATAATATGACCTTCTAAGCAGTGTTGCCAAATAGGATAATGCACTAGCATCCATCCTAGTGAAATGTGGACATGGGGTCCAACCAGGGTTGGAATTTCAAAATGATCAAGCCCGTCAAATTTGATGGTTTTGTTCACTGTAACGTCGATTTCACCCTTTTTTACAAAGAATTTTGACGGTTAGATGAAATTATTAATCATATTTGACAGGAAAATTGGCCCGTGACGGGAAATTTTCCCATCAAATTCCATCCCTGGGTCCTACTACGGCCTTTCCTCCTTGATCTTTATTCTAGGTTTCTCCTTAGGTTCCATTTCATTGTTGTGCTACTCTAGTATCTCCATGCATTTCTTTTATCCATCCATGTGCCTCCATACCAATTTTATTTTATAGTTCCATGTTGATCTATAGTAAGTTTGTTGATGTGTGTGCCCTTGCCTTGATGATTGTTGTTTCTCTAAGTCGAAGGGATGGTGATAAACAACAACCTTAGCTATCACTTCTTCTTTCTTTGACTCTTCAACATGTGGTTCCTTTGAATCATTTAGCTCCTTAGCTTCTTCTTCATTTGTATGCTCGTCTTAGGGATTTTCTTCAAGTGCTTATGTAGTCTCTTCTTCTGATTCAACCTCAGACTCTTCACATGATGTGTCATTTGCTACTGCAATTAGTTTCCCTACGATGACTTCTTTAGGTGATCCCTTAGGCCCTTCTTTCTTAGTAAGAGAAATATCTTGCAATGTGATTTTCTTTTTATAATACCAAAGCTTCAAGAACTACGGTTGCACATAAATATTAGCAATACCAACTATAAGTCCATCCAAGGATATCCCAAAACAATATCCATATAATCCATATCTATAGCATGCAAATATGAATGAAACACATATTTATCCATGATAATCTTCAAATCTTTAAAAAAAATGAACATTCTCACCCTCAACATGTGTTCTTTGAATAGTCTTTATGGGAACTTGCAATATTTTGGCCAAGTTAACATTGATGAAATTATGCTTTTAACTAGAGTTAATAGAAAAAGTGACCTTCTCTCACTTAATACATCCATGACCTATAATATGAAGTTCTCTCCTAAAAATAAACCCTTTGTGCCCTTTGTATCATTCTTAATTCCATGAGACCATCTGTCTAAATATATTCTTTCATATTTTTCATCTAAGGTTTCATCTATTATTCAATAGGTAATTGACTTATACCATATAATTTCTTCATTCCTTAGATGATTGTACATACTAAGTTTCCAACAACTTGAATAGTTCTACTTCATCCATTTTATATGTTCTTCAATGCTAGGAGCTCTCTTTTGCTATAAACAAAATATTTGAAAATAAAACTAAGGCTTTGAATAAAATCACTTACTTTTCAAAGAGATCCTTTATGTGATTATGGTTTGAGGTGGCTAATGTAAAATGATCATAACTTTGGTGGTACTTCTATGATGGGCTATTATGACCACAATTATGAAATTCCATATCCACTTGGGATATATTAGCACTAGTTTGATTAAAATCTAGGTATTGTGTCAAAATATATCTAATCTGCAAACTATGCAACAATCATTGGAAAAAAACCTAAAACAAATGATTTTAAATCAATGACAACTTCACTTATCGAACACCAATTTAGATGATTTATTTTTTGAAATCGATTATTTTTTCGAAAGGAACTTAGAACTCATATATAAGAGAGAATAAACCCTTAAACTTGAGAATTAAACCCTTTTCTTTAGAAATACCAAACATTCACATAATAAGATACACACGAATATGGAGAAGAGTCCTTAAGGTTGGGTAACACCATCAATTACTCCTTATGGAAGGAATCACTCCACAAGCCATTCTTGATACAAAACAATACATCAAACATATCTAATACAATGATACTCATGTGTATTTATACTTTCTCGTGAGTCTTCCTAGAAGTCTGTGCTAACTAACACTTATTATTATATTATTTCCTCTTAACTATCAAGTGGGTATATTCCATGATTATGGCCACATTACATTCATTATCCCCTTGGGTACCTCCCTAGGTACACCCTATATCCTCCCTAATTACACTACATAGTGATGAGGAAAGGCACTCAATTCTCAATTCAAGCATCTTCATGAATGTTCAAAAATGAGAATGGTTTCTATTAAAAGGGGGGAGGCAAGAAGATGTTTGAAGAAAGGTGGGTTTGATCGACTACAATATTTTTTTCTTTGATTATATTCACATTAGCTATGCATGAAAGCCTTTCAATGTATGGGGGTATTGTGTGGCTCCATTGCACATCCCCATGGCCCCATTACATGGAGAGTTTTAAGAATTCTTGGCCCTTGGGGCTCTTTTCATCGCCAAGTTGGTTTTTCTTGTCTCATTAAGGGTAGAAGTGTTTTGTGGGAGTTGCCTTGAATGAAGAGAAAGTTCATGGCCCTATTGTTTGTCCCCATGTTTTTTATTTAGTCTTGCATTGGGGATGACTCAATGCAAGAATATAAGGCACGTGCAATGTGTGAAATTGTAGAGAGTCGACGGTGTTAGAATATAAGGCTTACATGTGTAGTAAATTCACCTTAACAACTTAGCTTATAAAAGTTATGGTTTCAATTATTATTAGTTGGACAAATAAGACCTCTCAACCTATTTATAAGAGAGGTAAACACCATTTTAATAAATGCACCAATTATTCATAATATCAATCAACATTATTGTGTAATCTCTCTTAGGTGCTCTTTGATGTATCTGTATCTAGAGTTTTTAGCTTTCGTAACTGAAAACACATGCATGTGTATGAAAACGGGTTGGAAAATGTCCACACAAGGCAACTAAGGTGGCTCTCAAGTGTGTTGACTAACATGTAAGATGGGAGAAACTACTATGGTTAGGGTCTCAAGAAAGAGTGAGGTATTGTGAAGTAATGGAAACTCAAATTTGAACAATGAGAGGTATGGAACATGCTATGCAAGAATACATGCAAGTCCATGACCTTTATAATATGGAAATAAAGAAAAAGATGGGTGAGATGGATGCAATGTTGGATTGGTGAGATGGATGGGGTTGAAATATTTCTATGTAATCTTAAGAATGGTTATGCAAATGAAATTCCTCTCCCAACAAGTACGTAATTTGTATTCCATTAAGGAGGAATGCATGCAGGAACATGAAACCCTTAAAGTGAGCTCAACAACATACAATGGTAGGAAAAGAAGTTGAGGCAACCTAGCTAGAGATTCTTAGGTTCAAGAAAGGGGCCCTCCATGAAACAACTTTTTAATATCTCTTTATTTACTAAATGTATTGCAAATTTAAGCTAATTTTGAAACAAGTTGTATGTGAATACACTTGCAACTTTCACTATTTGTATAGGAGAAGAATAAATAGCATAGAATTATTTTTTGGAATTAGACTTAATTTTTTTATGAATACTATGGACATCTCTGTATTTTTGTATTACTATGCGAAACAATTCAACTATAACCTTTTTTAATACAAAAGATATTTATAAAAAGGATATTTGTACTCCACCATATTTGCATAATAATGAAAAAAAAAACATTTTAATGCCACGAGTTTGCATAACTAAATTCATTATGTAATGAAAATATAATGTAAAATTTCCAATTCATAAAAATAAATGTTTAACCCCACAAATTATTTACATTAAAATTAACGTTATGTAATGTTAAAATGGTATAAACTTTTATTAAAGTCGAAATATTTGAAAAAAAGGTATGTCTTACCACGCTTACATATACAATGAAATGGGGTCAAACCCTATACACAAACATGTACAAGTACGAAGAAGTTGGGCAAAACCCTCTACATAAGCATCTAAACTATCAAATATATGGGTTTGCATAAGTCCAAATAAAGTGGAACATTTTAGGGATTTAGCGTTTATTCTAAAACGTAATCCATCTTAAAAAAAAAATTGTTTGAAAAAAAGTGAACTAAAACTTCGTTTGAAATCCCATCTTTTAGTGTTTTTCTTTTCCTCCCTTGTCTCTTTTTGCATGCCACGCTGCATGAGCTAGTATTAACGTTGCCACATCGTTGAAATGGTGGCCAACAAGGTGGCCTACCATGGGAAGCAAAGAAAATGGTTATATGATTGGTGATGCAGCCCAAAAGGAAAAGAAGGTTTTTGAATTTGACTTTGCAACCTTTTTTTTCTATTTCTATTTTTTTTAAGTATTGATATAAAGTTGGGTAATCATATAAAATGATTTATATATTGATTTTTAAATTTAGTAAATTTGAAATTAATATTTAATAAAAAAAAAATGTTAGTTAAATTATTTTTTTATATTGATGATGATGATGATTAACATTCACTAAGATCTAATTGGTCTATTAGATTTTAAGAGGGTAAGTGATGATTTGTGATTCTTTAGAATTTTGTTTTTGTGCTCGAAAAGTATTAAGAGAAGCTTTCCAATATCACCATACTTTTGTTGAGTTAAGAGGTTAGGAGGGTTGGTAGTGTGATCAATATTTTGAACATGAGATCTAATATGGGTATAGGCTGGACAATCTAAGAGAAAGTGCTTTTCATCTTCAACCTTCTTAATGTCACAAAGGTGACACACTCTTTCATCCCATGGCGTTTTAGAAATTGACCAACGCCCAGTTTCACTATGGAGCTCGTGAGAATTTGTTCTTATCTTAGCAATGCTTATTTTTTTCTTTACACTTGGCAAAACAAATAGATAATTTTGATCTTCTAGATTAGGGTTGATTACATCTTTATAATACC
>ML776968.1:672120-702484 GCA_009831015.1 Picea engelmannii | reverse complement strand
GAAGAAGAAGATGATGGAGGAGGAGAGGGTGGTGGAGAAGCACCATTCCCTCCATTTCCGTTTGGAGTTTTGTCACCACTGCCTCCCTTATGCATTGAAGGGTTGGAGCCTTCACCTTGTGACAATATGTTCCTTTCCATCAATATCTTCATCATATCTCTCAACTCCATGATAGACTGTCTGAGATCTTCATTTTCTGCAGGAACATGTTCATGACTTTCTGCATGAGCCATGCTTGGTGAATGCCTCCCTGAAACTTGCAGTGATGGTATATGCTTCCTCCTTGTCGGATGAGAACTTGGCTCCACAAGTTGACCTTCTCCTCTTGTAAGTTTCAACCTTGTGAGCATCAGAAACAAAACTTGCAAACAATCAAATCTTCAAAAACCAGTTCTCTGATACCAACTTGATCTAAAAATGAAAAAAAGACTTGAAATACTTGAAATTATTGCAATGTAAATGTTATGTGTTTAAAGCAAATGGATCAGTTTGCAACACATAGATTAAGGGATTACTCATACAAAATACACATAGACAGCAACATAATCAATGAACATAAGCACATAAACACAATAATTGATAAAGGAGTTCACCCCTCTCTTGGGCTACATCTCCTAGTCCAGCTTCCAATGGATCATTATTATTAATTGCTCAAAAATTCTCAAAAACATGTCTTACAATGCTCAAACTGACAAACCGACTGCTCCAATGGCTTCAGAGCATCCCAAAACCCCTGTCTGGTCTCTTTCGGCACCTCAATCGGTCGAAAAACGAAGAAGTTAGGCCTCCTGGAAGTTCCCCCTTCAAGCTTGCTATCTTTGCATCTACAAAACACACCCCTCTTGAATGAACCTGGCACACACGCAATAAATAGCGTGAAAACCCAGCACCGGGTGCAACCGCGCCAATGGTGCAAACCGTAGGACGGTTAAGGGCGCGCCAACCCCTAACCGCCTAGCACTGGGCATATGGAGGTCATATGACCTTGCACATTTGTGAAAAGGGCTAACGACCAAACCGTTTGAAAACTGCCCGCGCACCTTTCCGTATAGCCAAAGGTCACATTACATACAATAGAACCAGGGCTTATATATATAAGTGCCACACCATTCCACGGTGGTCGGGGCTATAACCGTTATAACTCCTGCGCGACGTATTTATATGTGGTCACATGTTATATCAATATGACTGCGGGTCGGGGCTAAGCCCCGGCCCGACCCCCCATCATATATTACATAGTTTTGAATTCAAATATAATCAAACATACATACATAACAAGGCACGTTCGGTGGTCCGTTGGTTGGACGGTCTTTGCGAAGGCACTATGCGATGGGAGAGGTCCGGGGGTCGAACCCCACGGACTCCAATAATTTTACATAACGACCCATAAACCAATAAAGGGGTTCCACGTGGCAACCCATGATTGGGCCATGTGGCACCTTACCATTGACCAACAAAACACCACATGTCACTTCCTGATTCGACCATGCCTGCCAATCAACATCTGCCACGTCACCACCTGACACATCATCGTACGGTCGTATGACCCGACCACATCAGACTGTACGGACTGTACAGTCAGCGTCCTTTTTTTGCCTGTTTGACTTTATGAACAGATTGCAATATCTCTCGCTCCCGACGTCTGTTTGAGACGAAACGAGTTGCGTTGGGTTCGCAACGACGAGGCCTACACTCTCATCCGGTTTGAAGCGATTCCAAGAACTTTGAATTTTTGAGCAAAAATTGATCCCCTGATCATGCATCAACCACCTTGTTCTCTTTACCTTTGATACGTTTTATATCAAAATCATATTCATTGAGGAAATCTAACCACCTGCTTTTCCTGGAATTTAGAGTTGGTTGTCCAAATAAATATTTCATACCAATATGGTCAGTTCTCAACTTAAATCTTTTCCCCATGAGGTATTGCTTCCACATATTCAAGGCATGCACTATAACTTCCAATTCCAAATTGTGAGTAGCATAATGCATTTCATGCTCTTTCAATTTCCTTGATTCATAGCAGACCACAAACCCATTCTGACTAAGAACTCCACCCAGTCCTTCTTTACAGGCATCCATACACATAATGAAATTTTCATTTGGATCAACAATATTTAGCATTAGAGCACTTGTTAATAAATTCTTCAAGTGTTGGAAACTCCTTTCATAATCCAATGTCCATTGAAACTTCACACCTTTCTTTTTTAAGGAAGTGATCGGGTGTGCAATCTTAGAGAATCCTTCAATAAATATCCTATAGTATCCTGCAAGGCCCATGAATGACCTCACCTCTGAGACATTCCTTAGTTTTTGCCATCCTTTAATGAACCTTATCTTTTTTGGATCCACTCCTATCCCTTCTTTTTAAATGATATGGCCCAAATAATGGATTTGCTTCTAATATAATGAACACTTGCTCAATTTGGCATACAACTAATGCTCCCTCAATATTTGTAATACCATACTCAAGTGTTTCTCATGCTCTTCTATAGACTTAGAATATATAAGAATGCCATATAATAAGAAAATGATAAACTTATCTAAGTAATCTCTGAAAATGTCATTCATTAAGCACATTAAGACCACTGGTGCATTTGAAAACCCAAATGGTACCATTGTGAACACATAATGGCCATACCTTGTTCTGAAGGTAGTCTTGGTGATGTCTTCTTCTCTAATTCTTACCTGATGATATCCTGACCTGAGATCAATCTTGGAGAATATTTTTGCATCTTTGAGCTGATAGAAGAGGTCATCAATCCTAGGCAAATGATATTTTTTCTTCACAGTTACCTTGTTCAACTACCTGAAGCCTATGCAAAGTATCAGAGTTCCATCCTTTTTCTTCACAAATAATACCGGGGCACCCCAAGGTGACACACTTGGGCATATGAACCCCTTTGTTAGAATTTATTCCAGTTGCATTTGCAATTCCTTTAGCTCTGGTGTACTCATCCTGTAAGGAGTCTTAGATACTGGAGCTTCTCCAGGCATCATATTGATGGAGAGGTCAATATCTCTCTTGGGTGGAAATCCTAGTATTTCCTTGAATAAATCTTCAAACTCTTTTAGGACTACATAATATTCAATATTTGGCACCTTTTCTTGTAACTTTTCTTCATATCCAATGTTGAAACTTCTCTTACGGTTACTGCCCTAGGATTTCCCTGTACTTTCCTTAAGTTCCCTTCTTCATCCAAGAAAGTAAATTCCTTATTATAACAGTCTAGTAAAACATGGTGTTGGTCCAACCAATCCATACCAATTAGGAAGTCATAGGAACCTAAAGGTATGATGTTCAAATCTGCCTTGTTTCTCAATCTATTCATGTCCATTGAGCATGCCTTAACCATCTCAATAATTTTCCTTTTAGCTCATGTGGCCAGCTGCACCAACCAAGATTCTCCAAGCTTGCTTCTTGACAAATGAAATATTTCCACCATCTTAGGATCTAGATAACTGTGACTAACTCATGATTCAATTAAAATAACAATTGTTTGGTCATTGATTTTACCTTGTACTTCAATCACGCGTGACTGAAACTTAGCTTGTTTGTTATCCAAGGCTGCATAGATCCTAGGTACATTTCTGCCCATGTCCGCCACTATTTCAACTTGATGTACATTGTAAGTAGTCTTCACTTTTTCTCCTATGTGAGGGAAATATCTCAACACATGATCTCCTCCACAACCCCAACATTGAATAGGTTGCTGCCTTGGTCTTTTCCCTATTTCCTTTGTCATTCTGGGTTCTTTAGAGATTTTTTGTCCTTGGCAATTATTTCTGAAGAATGGTGGCTTGGTTCCCTTCTTCTTATGGTCCATCATACTTTTATTTTTATTTTCCCACGTCCTTTGGAAAGTTGGTCTTCCTCTATGATGATCATAAAGGAATTTATCCCTCCTTATAGTTTCCTCTATTGTATTGGGATCGTCATACTGTATCTTATCACTAATAAAATATGGCAATCCACTCATGTACCTCTGAATCTTAACTTTCTCTTCCATGATGAAAGAAACATACTTCAACAACTCTAAAAACCTTCTCTCATACTCATCTATGGTCATACTCCCAAGCTCGAGTTCAAATAACTCCTTCATTTTCTTATCATAGTATCACTTAGTCAAGTATTTCTTCTGGAAATACCTCTTGAATTCCCTCCAAGTGACCTTCTTCTCATCAATGTGTTGTACCTACACAAATTGATCCCATCACATTGATACTTTTCCCTTGAGCTGATAAATGGAAATTCTTCCTTCTCCTTATGAAGAGTAATTATGCAATTGAAAATACTTCCTCATGCCTAGCATCCATGTCTCTGCATCCTCATCCTTCTTGTGCTCACCATCAAATGTAGGAGGATTTATTTTGTTCATTTCCCCTTGTAGCTCATCCACCCCATACCTTTTTTTATGCTTCCTAACAAGGAATGGACTTGAACTTCTATGTGCTCTCTTAGTTGAATGCCTTAGAGAATGATGGTGATGCCTGCCAACACTTCTCGTTCTTCCCCTCTCATCGTGCGACCCGTGACTCTCTGATCTGCTTGACTCGGTCTCCTTACCCATATTTTTCTCTATTCTATCCAAGATTTGCATTAACTTGATGTTGAAGTATTCTTGTTTCTCCTTGGATTTCATAAGCCTTTCATTATCAACTTTATAACTCTAGACATCCTTTTGTAAAATTTTTATAGTCTCTACCAAATTCATTATATCTCCCTTACCTTCTCCATGCCCATTTGAATTCATACCTTAATTACCCATATTAACATACATCCCTCTAATATCTTATTCATGGCTGGAAGCCCCCTATGCATCTTCCATGATTTTGAACTTTATGGTGATCCTGTTCTGATATAAATGTTGTTAATTCTACAAAATGTGTAGCCAACAAAATTTGTTAGGATTAACAATTTACAATTACATAAAATTTCATATGATTATGTTTGAATAATGTATCATAATTCTTTCTTTCATGAATCCGCCTGAAAAATATTAATGCTTAGATTTTTTTCATCTATGTGGACTCACGGACTCACACACTCCGAGACTCATGGAAGCATAACTCTCCCTTTCATAATTCCATTCGAAGATTTCCCATACTTAACCATTTTCATCTTTGTGGACTCACAAACTCACGAAAACATAACTCCAACTTTTAGATTTTTTTTCATCTAAACGGTCTCGCAGACTCACGGACTAGTAGATTCACGAGTTCTTACTTCTTCCTTTCATAAGTCCATCCGAAAAGTCTCAATACTTATATTATTTTCATCTATGCGGACTCACAAACTTGCGGACTCACATAAGTATAACCCCAACACTTAGATTATTTTTCATCTAAGCAGACTCAAAGACTCTCGAACTCACAGACTCATGGAAACATGACACTCCCTTTCATAAGTCCATCCAAAGAGTTCCCATACTTAACCATTTTTTCCACTTCTTTGGAATCGTGGATTCGCGGACTCACAGACTCATAACAAGTCTCAATACTTAGCCATTTTCCCATCTTCGCGGACTCACAGACTCATAATAAGTCCCAACAATAAGCCATTTTTCCATCTTCATGGACTCAGAGACTCATAAGAAGTCCCAACACTTAACCATTTTTCCACTTCTTCGGACTCGCAGAATCACATAATCATCATAAGTCTCAACACTTAGTCATTTTTCCTTCTTCACGGACTCATGAAATGATAATAAGTCTCAACACTTAGCCATTTTTCCATCTTTGCGGACTCACAGACTCATAATAAGTCCCAACACTTAACCATTTTTCCACTTCTTTGGACTCACGAACTCACAAAATCACAGTCTTGTAACCTTTCTTTCATAATTCCTTCCGAGAAGTCTCAACACTTAACCATTTTTCCACTTCTTCAGACTCATGGACTCATCATAAGTCTCAACACTTAGCCATTTTTCTATCTTCATGGACTCACAGACTCATAATAAGTCTCAACACTTCGCCATTTTCCCTTCTTTTCAGACTCACAAACTCACGGTCTTGTAACCTTTCTTTCATAAGTCCGTTTGAAAAGTCTCAACATTTAACCATTTTTCCATGTCTTCGGACTTGTGGACTTGCAAAATCACAAACTCATCATAAGTATCAACACTTAGCCATTTTTCCGTCTTCGCGGACTCACAGACTCATAATAAGTCTCAACACTTATCCATTTTTCCATCTTTGTGGACTCATAGACTAATAACAAGTCCCAACACTTAACCATTTTTCCACTTCTTCAGACTCGCGGACTCATGGACTCACACACTCATAATAAGTCTCAACACTTAGCCATTTTTCGTCTTCACGAACTCACAGATGCATAATAAGTCTCAACACTTAGCCATTTTTCCATCTTCGCGGACTCACAAAATCATAATAAGTCCCAACACTTATCTAGTTTTCCACTTCTTTGGACTCCCAGACTCACATAATCACGGTCTTGTAACCTTTCTTTCATAAGTTTGTCCAAGAAGTCTCAACACTTGACCATTTTCCCACTTCTTCGGACTCACAAACTCATCACAAGTCTCAACACTTAACCATTTTTCCATCTTCGCGGACTCACAGACTCATAATAAGTCTCAAAACTTAACCATTTTTCCGCCTTCAAGAACTCACAGACTCATAATAAGTCCCAACACTTAACCATTTTTCCACTACTTCGAACTCGTGAACTCATGGACTCATAGACTCACGGTGTTGTAACCTTTCCTTCATAAGTCCAACCAAAACGTCTCAACACTTAACCATTTTTCCACTTCTTCATACTCATGGAATCGTGGAATCATAGAGTCATCATAAGTCTCAACACTTATTCATTTTTCATCTTCGGGAACTCATGGACTCATAATAAGTCCCAACACTTATCCATTTTTACGTCTTTGTGAACTTGCAGACTCGCGGACTCACGAAAGCATAAATCTAACGCTTTGATTATTTTCATCTCCTTGCCTCCATGTACCTACCACCATGGGATTGCATGTCACATGTTGCTATATCATATGACATGTCCCCCCCCCCACGTCATGCTGACATCAGCGTACAGAAAAATAGGTAAATTTTTCCAATTTCACATATTTTCCAAAATTTAAAAAATACTCAAATTTTCCCAAAAATAGAATTCCTTCAAGCCCTATACATGCACATTTTTACGCTACTTTCAAATTTGACTCTTTCACTTCTAATTTTCCATTAATTAGATGCAAGAAATTGGGGCTTTTGCCCAATTTCATTCCATTTCACCATGGTCGCTCTGTAACTATTAAATTTATTCAATTTCTTTTCGTCGGACATATCCTTACATTGACTTCAAATTCGACCAATTATAGGTCTAAATTTTCTCAGACATAGATTAAAGTACGAAAAAACTCATCGTTGGACCAAATTTCCCAAATTCCTTAGGAATTTAATGATAAAAATTGGGGCTTTGACCCAATTTCCCTCGGCTGCTCCCGATTTCACCATAGAAACACTGTAAACATTTTTGTCAAGAAATTTGCAAACTAACTCTTCCTGACATTCTGTCAAACAGTTCGCTTGCAAACTCTGTAATTTCACTTCAACGCTAAGCTAAATGGCCCATGCAGGCTCATTATTGAGAGCTAGGCTCTGATACCAATTTGTAACATACCCAACCACCAACTGGGCTATGCCACTGAAAATGTTTTGATCTATTATACCAATTTGTAACAATCCCATTATCAAGGACTCAGTAAAATTTCTCTTGTAACATTCCAAGCCCTGAGCTGGCCACACCACACAGAATTACGAATTTTGTTACATTTAACTAAATAATAAATTCTGCATCTAAACATAGTTAAGCAAAAATAATAACAACATGCATGCAACATTAACAATTCATATATAGAATTTAACAACATATATTCCATGACAAAAATCATAATTGCACAAACACAGTTATTGAAATAAACACATGAATGACACTTATCTCAGGAAATAAACACCAACTGCATGCATACCTTCCACGTTCCTCCCAGCCTTAGACCACACTGTTCATAACTCTCAATAGTGGGTTACCCCCGAGCTGGGGCTAAATTTCACATGGGTAAAGGGTTCCTAACCAGGATAAGGTCTCTTTAACAACTTACAAACTCAGAGACATGTTTCTACTCAAACTAACATGCTACAGTCTCTCATTCCCCACATGCATGTCCCACCCTAGGAGGTGCACCCCTTCTCTTCTTAACAGTCCCTTGACTGCCCTACTTCCCTTCCGAGGCTTTAGCAACAGGCCGGATAGGAAGTCTCAGAGCCCTGTAGCTATCATTTGGAACCTTGAAAAATCAAATCAAAAAAGTTCTCCCACCTGGAGAGAATTCTCATGGGTTGTTGGCAGCCAACAATTCTGTCAAATTCTATCATAATAAAAGTCACCACCAAGGGATAAACTTTATTTGTAGCTGCCTCCTCCTTACATTTATAAACATTTTTGTCCTCTGGTTTTGAGGCGATTCAGTGGCCTAGATTATTATAGGAGTGTTTTGTTTAAATTTTCGTTTGTTTTGTTTAATTTCATGATTGCAAGCATGAAATTGAAACAAAAGTTTGGCTTGCATAATCATTCTGCAGTTTGTGGTTTCTTTGTTTCTTTTTCTAAAGAGATTACAACTCAAGGGAATCTATATGTTTATAAGTCTTAAGGTTTGTAAGATTATTGATTAATCCATTGCTACAATTTTATTCACTATGGTAAACATGACTTGGTCATATCTATGGTTGATTCTATGATTTTGATATTCCATATGCCTTATCGTGTAGAACTTTGGATTAAAATTTATATGCTTCTTTCTCTTACCAGTCATATCGCTATCCTATCACCCTAGTACATAACTGATGTACTCACAATTCCACGTCATCCTATTGTCCTGGACATTTAAGACTCATTCATTATTCGAATAGGTAGCGGTTTGGGTTTAATGTTCATTGTTCATAGTGGTTCACAAGCCTGCACGTCTTCTTGTTCTTTGTCACTCAAAACTCAAATTACCAAGCATGATATCCTCCCAAGTCTATAGGTATCGTGCCTCTTCCGATTTTACAGATCTCTCCCTATTGTTTGTGTATTGGAAAGAGAAACCTCCCTCTCGTTGAATTTACTGTGTCTATTTGATAGAAACCATGGCTCCTGTGGTTCAAATTGAACCTAATGGATCTCAATCCCTTCTCTCCCACGATGATGCCATAAGCGATTTACATGCACATGGTTGGGAAATTTTCGTCCGAAAGTTTGAGGGTCATAACTTGGCAGTGGCACAGGCTTTTTCTCATTTGTTTGATGGCTCTAAAGCCAAAATTGCGGATTTTCAACTTGAAGTAATCGAGGATTCTATAGCATGAGCTACATGACTGTCATAGGAGGGTGAAAAATGGTTCAAAAATGCCAAGCTAGAAGGTGTTCCTTGGATTATGTTCATGGTTTCTAAGAAATCGACATGCTGCCCTAAAGGTACACCTATTACTCTCTTAAAACCTCGATGGCACGACCTGCTTCTAATTCTTAAACATTTCATAACTTGTGAGGGTAGGTATGGCTTAGTGTTTTTGTATCACATCCGCATGTTGATGGTTTTCCTAGGGTTCAAGTTAAACATGCCTTTCTATCTGTTGTTGAGCCTGCATAAAATGTCTAAGCGTTATCAGAAACATAGTTTAAACCCTCTATCTAGCCTTTTCCACCATGGGCTTATTCAAATTTTTCTATTATCACATCTAGCTCAGATTGGGGAGATACTTGGGAATATATTCTGTGTAGAAACAATTTTTCCCTACCTGAGAACACAGTAGACCTGCCTCTGCATTTAAATACGAACCCTAGTCCTTGTAACCCTACCACCGAAAGTCAAGGTGTTGATCCACATGGAGACCATGTGACCACTGAACCGAAATTTGTTGCTGTGAAAAACCCTTTGGGAAAAGAGCCATGATATAATTTTGTACCCAGAAAATCGTTAGAGGAGGTAATAGATGTATTAAAGGAGAGGGTTTCTCCTGCTCCTACTTTTGAGCCGACTCAGGGTTTTATTAATAAATCAACTGTTAGGAAAAATTGCAAAAAGAAGAAACAAGGTAACTCAGATTTGAGCTTTGTAAACAAGAGACCAGGCATGTTAATATCCAGGAGTCTGAGAAATCGACAGCAAGATCATCTGAGCTCGATCTCAGTGATCGAGGTCGATGATCACTTAACCGATGATGAGATCAATGAATTTATTTCCTGAGAAGATGTGGATAACCAGTGTCTCAGAAATGAAACCGGTAGTGAAGCTATATAATACGATTTTGTTTCTGAACTACCTTTGTTCCTAAAAAATCAAGAAGGCTTCGCTGGTATAAGCCACGATTTGAAGCAGGCTACAGAAAAAACCAAAGCACCCATTATAGAGTACACTCAAACTCTACCGGCCATAACACCTTTACACTGTGATAATTGTCTTGACTGGGTTGAACGTTACTACATATATATACCATACCTCCAGGCACAGTTAAAACATATGGCTTCTCAAAACTCCTTGCTTGAAAGGGAAAAACAAGAATTAAAGGCACGCGTTCAATCCAATGCAGATCAGGCTAGTAAAAGGTTCAAACGCATTGGTAACGTGATTATCAAGAATGCAACAAATTTCAATGCTATCATTAACTTAGAATTATCAGATCCTTTATTGTCTAATCTCTAAACGGTAAATAATTGTTTTGATTTTCTTTGATTTGATTATGTAAAGAATTGTTTTGATTCTCTTTGATTTGATTCTGTTGGAAAAATTAGATAGTTAGATTTAATTTGATTTTGTTGTTAAATTAAGAGTATCTATACAATCTCACGATTCTATAGGCACTCTATTTTTGAATGTTAGTTTGTACTGTTTTCTAAATTCGATTTTGTTTTGTCATTTCCAAGAAAAAAATAGTTGTGATGCTATTCACAAGGAGAAGTAATCATGGATCATGCGCTGCATAGTTTAGTAATTTCTCTTTTTGTTGATAAAACTATGACATTTATGTAATTAATTTTGATAAACAAACTCCTACATGAGTGTTTCTTTGTTATCCTATTTTTGTAAAGCAATCTATTTTTTGGATTACCCTCTATCTTGCATGATAAGAGGTTGTTAATCTAGGACAAGTTTAAATAGTGTTTGTTGTTTAGTAGTAAAGATAACTTTTGCTGGAATACAGTATGGAAATGTGATTTTGGGGAATTGATATGGAAAATCGATTCACTATTGGCTTTAGACCTATGTGATTCTTATTCCATTGTGTTCTTCTACTACCTCTGTATTATGAGATATTATTATGGTTGATTTAGCTTTAGCCTTGTCATCATATGGTGTTTCATATTGTTAAATATTCAGATGTTGTCCATAATCTGTCATTCCATTTTGTATGTGTGATCAATCAATTATTTAATTATTATTGAGTTTATTTCAGATGTTGAACGATTGACAATATCAATACTTAGAATCGAGTTTTCCTTCGTTCTCAGATATTAATCATCTTAAGATAACAATATTATTTTTTAGTTACCTTCATGATGTTATTAATTTACTCCAAATATCAAACACTTCTTTGAATTTATTTTGGAAGTACTAGTATTGTTCTGTTATAGGTTTCCCTTAAAAGTAATACGAGTAGGAGTCCAAACAACACAGAAAGATAATCTCAGTTTCGCTGATCAACTACAAGTTAGTCTGTGTGCTATTTAATTAAATTATTTATCAATAAAACAATGATTGCATTAATTAGATTTGATTGTTTATGTGTCATTGTTTCAATTGTATGTGCTTAGTATATATTAGTTTAAAATATTTAAACAAAGAAAAAACAAAAAAGATTTTTGATCTTTCTTTATTTTAGTTAGAGACACTATTATGAACATTCATTTCGCAAGATTTCAAGTAAACCTTGCAAACTGTATATAGATTGTTTATAATCATTTGTATATTCATGTTTCTAGTTGAACACTTGTAATTAGTAAACATATAATATTAGTATCATAGCTTTAGATTAGTTTATTTCTTTTATTATTTTTAGGACTTTAGTTGGCTAATGAAGCCATTAAACCTGTCGGGTAAGTTCATTCCAAACAACTTGGGTTTATTAGACAACCCCGGTCCAGATCTGACCTTCCAGTTGATGGTGTGTCACTTATGCCTGTCAACAAATGGCGCTAGAAAAAGGGCTCGAGATTACTTGATGGCATGTGGAGGTCGCAAGACCCCTCCAAACAACCGTTCTCCTGTCGTAACGTGTAGTCACTCTGAAACAAACATTACACTTGAAACAACTACTACCTTAAATGATAACCTCGATATTCCTGTCAAACCAATGACACCACTCCCTCAAGCGATTGACGTCCAAGAAATTGTCCGACAGTCACTCATAAGAACTCAAAGTGCCTTATCCCGTATTAGACAACCTGGTAGACAACTCAATCAACCTCTTGACTTTACAAATCTTCAAGAACAACTTCAAGGCACTAGTATGCCTATAAACATTATAGGGATTGATAATATTACCAATCCTGCTGAAGCACTTATCCTTGGTTCCAGAGGATCTGGTGTTCCACCGTCTCCACCTGGTTCTTCCCCACCTTATTCGGTAGGTGAATCCTCAGACGAAGGCAGTTCTTCATCTGAACCATCTCAACCTTTGAATCCACCAACTCCCATGGAAAACCAAAATAATCTTGCTAGACCTTGCCTCGATCAATATGCCGTCGTTGTACCTGGACCCCAACACCCATTACCTAAACATCCAGAGAAATGGCTGCCCAAATTTGATCCCGATTTGAAGCAATCAACTGAGGATCACATCAAGAAATTTATGCTAGTCGTTAGAATTCAGAGTGTCGAACACAAAGATGTCATATGAATATTATTTCCTTACACTTTTGAGGGGAATGCCTCAACCTGGTATTTTTCTCAACAATCTTAGACCATCGTCTCTTGGGACAAGTTTTGAACTTGTTTTCTAGAAAACTTTGGAGATGATAAATCTCCAGAAGTTTTAGTGATGAAACTCTCTAGTTTAAATATGAACCCTAAAGAAAAATTTAAAGACTTTACCCAGAGATTCCTAACACTAAAAAAAAAAAAAATCCTTGTAGAAAACTTAATTGTTGCATATTATACGAAATCCCTGCATAACCACATAGCCATATGGGTTAAAAGGTCCAAAAAAAACATGTTGGTATAAGCCTTTGAGGAGGCAAGTCAAATTGAGAAAGATATATTGAGCTTAAAAGATAATCTAAGTAGTGAAGCTGAAACAACTTCGTCTTCTAAGAAGAAAATAGAAAATCTCACTAGGCCTCCTCAACCTAAAAATCAACAAGAAACATTAGAATTGGAGAGCTTGCATAAAGCTTTCCAGAAACTGTCCAATCAGGTCTTTGACTTGAAAATATCCGCCGAGGAGGCATCTATAAGTAAAGGAAGTTTCAAACCTTTCCCTCCAAACTGGCCAAACCCGACCACAAAAGGTCTAAATTTTGAGAGTTTACAATATACTTTGCAAACGATATTGGAAGCACATGAAAATTTTGTTTCTGTTCCTCCTGAAAATTCTGATGATACAATTGAGGAAGAGGTACTAGAAGAGGAAGACTCATCTCCTCCCATTTTCGGGGACTTGTCAAAAAATATTTTTCAAGCAAATTTTGAAACTATCCACCCCTACAACACTAGAAGTAAAATGCAAAACAAGTCTCTGCCCGAAACAAGTAAAAATGTGTTTTCAAAATAGCCAAATAAAACTGAAACTAGATAAACCCTAGCTACCCCAATTTTAGAGTATGATTTAATTGAATATCTTAAAAAATTAAGGGCAAATATTTATGTTTTTGAATTGCTGAAATTTCCTCTTATTCTGCAGAAAATGCTTCAAAGCATTGCTGGAAATAGTAAAAAGAATGATGTTAGCAACAAAAAATCAGTAGAAATTGACTTAAAAACAACTAAAAATGTCCCAAGTAAAAAGACATATGAAAATCAAGACAAAATGGACTTATCAGAAAAAACTGTAGGAAACTTAGATATAACTATTTCAGGAACAACAATAAAAAATCAACAGAATTCTATTGTTTCCACACGAAAAAATGTGCCCCCTTTTTTATTGACTTTTGAAATTTTTAATAGGAATGTACATAACTGTATGGTTGACTTCGGTGCATCAACAAATGTGATGCCTCTATCTGTATGCCATAAAATTAATGCAGAAGTAAAACCTTTTGATTTAAAAATCATTCAGCTAGATCGAACGAATGTCAAAGTCATTGGTGAACTAAAAAATGTGCTGATTAGATTATTGTCCAATCCCAAAGTTCATCAAGTAATCAATATTATTGTTGTTGACATTCCTGAAGTTTATGGTCTATTTTTAAGCAGATATTGGTTAGAACAACTACACGGTTATTTTTCTACAGACTGGTCTCATTTGTGGCTGCCTGAAAATGGACAGACCAACAAGATTAGAATAAACAAAGAATGTTACCTTAAGCATACTGTGACAGATCTAAACGATCCAAATGAGCCTTTCGTTACCACCACAAATTCGATTGAAACACATGGAATGAATGCCTTTTTTAGTAACTTCATGACTGAAATTTCCTCTATCATTGATCCAGAACAACAATCTTAAGTAACAACCTATACTCAAGCACCATCTTCATCAAATACGCCAAATACTGCTAATGACGCACAAATTTGGTCCCTATATTTTGATGGATCCAAATCCCGATAAGGGGGAGGTGTTGGTTGTGTGCTCATCAACCCTACAGGTAATAAAACATTTATTTCTTGTCGATTAGAGTTTGAATGTATTAACAACACAACAGAGTACGAAACACTTCTGCAGGGACTTAGGAAAACACTGGACATGGATGTGAAAAATTTGGTAGTATTTGGTGATTCAGAAATAGTAGTCAAACAGGTAAGAAATCTAATACATTGTTTGTCACCGCATATGAAGAATTACCAAATCGAGGTATGGGGTTTAATGCACAAATTTCTAGCATTTAATATAAATTCCATTCCTAGGATGAGTAATTCAAAAGCTGATTTACTAGCCAATGTTTCTTCTAAATTTTTGCGCGCTGAAGGTCTCTCTCCTAACGTGTTTTCGATCAAATTGTTATTTAGGCCATCGATTCCAGACAACATCACAAATTGGAGAGTATTTGATGATGATCAACATATCATCAATTTTCTGCATATGGAAGACACCTTCCAGGATGCAGTTTTTGATGAAGGCACTCACGACGATAATATATGAGATTTCACGGTAATATCCGATCCTCGATCTCCAGAATCATCATCCGAGCTGGTAAACTCTATCCCCAAATCTGTTGTGAGATTAGAGAAATTTTATAACTTACATGACAAGTTTAGAGAAGTAGTCAATTATAAAACTAACAGTTCCTCTTTGCTCTACGAAACCGTAAATTTAGGAACATGAGTTAATCCTCAAAATATTAATCTGGGAAAGGGATGTTCTAAACAGGAAAGGTCCACTTTTATAAAATTATTTAAAGAATTTAAAGATGTATTTGCTTGGACGTACGACGATCTAAAAAATTTCGACCCAAACATCATACAACATGTAATCCCTATGAAACCCCAGACTCAAACTTTCCAACAAAAATTGAGGAAAATGCATCCTAAATTGGAACCTACCATTAAAAATATAAATGTGTTGAACCTGCACAGAGTAGATCTAGCTAGAAAATACCACACACATTTGCAGAGAGAAATTGAGAAAGAAGAAGCAAGAGAGAAATAATGGAAGGATTCTCATTAACCGTATTCCACACTCAAAGAGTGAATAATTTAGAATAGATATAGGATGCATGAGTAAATAATGAGCCATAGTGGTGGTCTAGAGTGATCTAGACTGACGACAACCTGCCTCTCACAGGTATGGTCGCCCCACCAGGACCTCCACTATCCACGGCCCGAAGGGTTCAAGTCCCTCCTTATTCCCCTCGGGAATTCCTTACCCACAGGAACACTATCGCGCGGTTCTCCCTTGAGAAAACCGGGAGATCGGACCTCGCGACTTCGCAAGTTCCGCAACCAGAAACCAGATGCTCAATCCCTGAGACCCGATGCTTCTGGTCAACATTGAATTTCTCTCGGTATGTCGGGACCTCGTGCTATCGCGACTCGAGACTCTATACCCTCGAGTTTTCAACCTCCGAGACCCGAAGTGCCGAGATGCCGAGACTCGGAATCTCGCGACCTCGCGCTCTCGCCACTCCCGAGATCAGACTTGAGGCTTCCCATTCCCGAGCTCCGATATCCCGAGATCACCTGTCACATCATCTGATTTCGACGTACCCCATGCAAGACATTCCGGGACGTCGTGTTTTTGCGTTCTCGTGACCTCTCTCTACGAGATACAGGGATCTTCCCTCGCGAACTCCCGATACATCTGACCCACAGTTAGGTCACGATCTTCGGTGCTTCTCCACGACAATTCAAGTCGTCGATTCTCTTCCTCTTGAAGAGTTCTTCCGTTCACCACTGTTGTCCACGGTAACGGAAAACAAAGGTGCTATCCTCCCTGAGCTTTGTTCCTCTGGCTCCTTCAGAGAACTTTCACGCACTCTGCGCACTCTCCAACCTTCAACCACTCTCCAAGTGATGAAGTTCTTCCGGGTCCTGTGCACTCACGCCTGCAATAGACTCACCTTCCCTTCTCAGACTTGCTACTGAGACTCCACGTCCAACCTGCACTCACCCACAAGGCTCGAACGACTCAAACCCAACTCTGGGAAAAAGAAAACAAAAGTTCAACCACTTAGCCTCCTCGACGCACTCTATGCGGAGGTATTCAACTGCACTCAATGCAGGAATCTCCTGGCCTAAGTAGAGAAACAATTGAAACTCATTCCTTCATTCTCTCAGGTTTCGAACCTGATATGCAATCACATAAGCAGCATATAACAGATAAGAATAGAAAGAAGCAAACATACAAAGGCATAATATCAACAACACACAGAGCTCAAACACATCCATGGGATTGAATCAGGGATTTTCCTATTAATTCAATATCTGTACATGAAGGTTTCTTCACAAGCTCTCTACTCTGCTCTCCTTCTTGCTCCTTCTCTGAAATGAATACTTGAGAATAATTCAGAATGAATACAATGTACAAAGGAGGGTGTCTATATTCCATTTTCCCTCTCGAAAGCTAAAACTGTCTAATCTAGACTTAACTATTCTATCTACTTGCATTAAATCTAAATAAATGCCTCAGCTACTTAAGGACGAGAGCTTATCCACTCAAGGTCCGTTACATATACAAAGTGTGCTTCATCACATCAATATTCAATGTTTGGCGCAGCCATATTACGATGTTTCAAAATTTGAATGCCGGCGCTGTCCAGCTGTTCTCTTTTTTTCCTCCTCGCGCTGGCTCGCTTGATTGAGTGAGTGATGCTCCTGCATCATACTCCTCGGCTCAAAAGATTTCATGGGCTCCTGCTCATGAGCTCCTGTACAGTCTGCCCATGATTCAAAATCACTGCTTCTGTCTCCCAGCTGGCAACCTCCACTGGGTGGTTCTTCCATTTCACCAGGTATTCAAAATACTGCTTTCTCCTGGTCTTCTTACTTGCTCGCCTGTCCAGTATGCACTCCATTTCAGGCTTCTGTGCAACTGGTAACTGCTTCTGCCACTGGACCACTGGTTCCTCAACGTTTCCAGCTCTAGTATCTTCGATTTTATATGGGTATAAATCCGAAATGTTGAAAATCAGAGATATCCCGATGCCCCCTGGCAACTCAAGCTCATATGCATTCTCGCCGAATTTCCTCAGAATTCTGCAAGGCTCGATTTTCTTCATCTTGAGCTTGTTGTATGTTCCCCTTGGGAACCTTTCTTTTCTCAGGTGCGCCAGAACCATATCTCCAACTTCAAACTGAAGTTGCCTTTTCCTCTGGTCAGCTCTGCGCTTGTACTCTTGATTCGTCTTCTGCAGTCGCTGCTTCACCTCTGCGTGAAGTTCTTGCATTGCCTCAGTGAATTCTTCATCTCTTGCGCTGCTAGTCTCAGCCTGTTCTGACTCTCTAAGCTCAGATAATCCTCTCGGCTGTGTCCCATACAAAATCTGGAACAGACTCTTACCTGTACTCTGATTCACAGAATCGTTGTACGCAAACTCTGCCTGTGGTAAGATCTGATCCCAACTGGTGTGATGCTCAGTCACCAGACTCCTCAACAGATCTCCCAAGCTTCTGTTGACCACTTTGGTCTGCCCATCTGTCTGTGGATGGTAAGCAGAACTGAAGGCCAAGTCAGTCCCCAGCTTCTTCCATAGCTTCCTCCAAAAATGACCTATGAACTTGGTATCCCTATCCGAGACTATGCTTCTCGGCAATCCATGCAATCGCACGATCTCTTTAAAAAACAAATTTGCGATGTGTGTGGCATCGCTTGTCTTATGACATGGTATAAAATGTGCCATCTTTGAAAACCTGTCCACCACAACAAAAATGGAATCCACGCCTCGCTGAGTTCTCGGTAACCCCAGAACAAAATCCGTGCTAATGGCTTCCCATGGCCTCTCGGGTATGGGCAACGGCTGATATAACCCTGTGTTCTGCTTTCGCCCCTTCGCGTGTTGACATATCCGACACCTGTCAACAAACCATTTTACATCTGCACGCATACCTGGCCAAAAATATGATTCGCTCAGCTTGGCGAATGTTTTGTCATGCCCGAAATGACCTGCTAAGCCTCCGCTGTGCTTCTCTTTCACCAAATTCTCTCTCATAGAGCAATCTGGGATGCACAATTGGTTTCCTTTGAAAAGCAATCCATCCTGGATCAGGTAGTCAATCCACAGACTCCTATCCCTGAGAACTGGATTCTCAGCTGCCTCATATGCCTCGCCAAAATCTGCGTCCCCTGCATACATATCCTTCAGGTTCTCAAAACCCAATGTTTTGACTCTGAACTCCTGCAGCAACAAGCATTTCCTGCTCAAGGCGTCAGCTACCTTGTTCGCAGTCCCCGAAATGTGCTTAATCACGAATGTGAAATTCTGCATGTACTCCACCCACTTCGCATGCTTCTGATTCAACTTCTCCTGTTGACTCACGAACTGCAGTGCATGATTATCACTGTAGAGAACAAACTCCTTGGGGATGAGATAATGCCTCCACTTTTTCAATGCCTGGATAATGGCATAGAATTCTTTGTCGTACGTGGAGTATTTCAACTTCGCATCATCCAACTTCTCGCTGTAATATGCCACAGGCCTGTCATCTTGACTTAAGACCCCTCCGACATCATATCCACTGGCGTCACACTTCACCTGGAAGGTTTTCTGAAAATTCGGCAGCACCAGAATTGGCTGCTCGGTTATCTTCCGCTTCAACAGATTGAAGCTCTCTTCAGCCTCGGCTGTCCACTGAAAAATTTTATGCCGCTTCCTCACAGTGTCCATCATTGCGGCACTGATTCCACTGAAGTTCCGAATGAATTTCCTGTAGAAGCTTGCCAAACCGTGAAAGCTCCTTACCTCAAAGACGTTTCTTGGCGATGGCCAATTCCTGATTACGTCCACCTTCTCAGGATCCATCTTCAATTCATTAGCCGAAATTACAAAACCCAAATAAATGAGTTCTGTCTGCATGAACGAGCATTTTTTTAAATTTATCAGCAGCTTCTCCTGCTGTAGCCTTCTCATCACTATGGCCAAATGCCTTAAGTGTTCTTCCCTGGTTTCACTGAAAATCAGTATATCGTCCAGGTACACCACCACAAATTTGCCAATGAATTCCCGCAGGACTTCATTCATTAGCCTCATAAAAGTGCTGGGTGCATTTGTTAAGCCAAACGGCATGACCAACCATTCGTACAAACCCTCGTTTGTCTTGAATGCTGTTTTCCACTCATCTCCCTCTCTCATCCGGATCTGATGGTATCCGCTCTTGAGATCTATCTTGGAGAAATAATTTGCCCCACTTAGGAAATCCATCAAGTCATCCATCCTCGGCAATGGAAACCTGTACCTGATGGTGATCTTATTAATCGCCCTGGAGTCTGTACACATCCTCCAACCTCCATCCTTCTTCAGACTTAGTACTGTCGGAACAACACACGGACTTAGACTCTCTCTCACCAGTCCCTTGTCCTATAGATCCTGAACCTGCCTTTTGACTTCCTCGTTCTCTTGAGGTGTCAACCTGTACGCTGCCTTATTTGGTAAACTTGCTCCGGGAATGAGATCAATGTGGTGACTCACACTCCTCATCGGTGGTAACGAACGAGGTAGTTCGTCCACAATGATGTCAGCAAACTCTCCAAGTAGTTGCTGAATCTCCTCTGGCAAGTTGTCCACTCTTGTGCTTGTCAGAACAACCCTCGGCTTCCTGACAACAAAGAACTGTGGATCTTCATCCTTCTCCAACTCTGTGAGAAGCTCTTTCCCACTCATGAGAAGTATCGTGCTTCTAACTTCTGGTTTCACCTCTTTATCTTTTATCGGCAGCAGTTTATGATTTCTTCCATCCTTCTCCAAGGTATAAGTGTTCATCCTCCCATCATGAACAACATTTCTATCATACTGCCATGGTCTACCCAACAGTATGTGGCATACATCCATGGGAATGACGTCACACAAAATCTCGTCATGATAATTCCCAATTTTAAATTTAACTAAGCACTGTTTAGTGACACTTACCCGGTGTCCTTTTTGTAGCCACGAGACCTTATATGGACTCGGGTGCTTAGTTGTTTCCAGCTCCAGCGTTTCGACCATCTCAGCTGCAACGAGATTATCCGTGCTCCCGCTGTCAATGATGACTTTGCACTTCCTGTCCTTGGCTATACAAGCCGTCCTGAATAGTCTGCTTCTCTGCACTAAGCTGTCCACCTCTTTCTCAGGTGTCAAAAGGATCTTATGCGTCCCAAGCGACCTTCCGCTGTCAGCATATTCTGACTCAACATCGCGTCTCTGCGCCTCAGTGATGTGAGTTCTTCCTCCATCCATTTTCCTCTCTGGATAGTCCACGACTTTATGACCGTCTTTACCACACGTGAAACATGTGATAACTCCTCCTCTGCCTCTTCCTCTACCTTAGGTACGAGGAAAAGTATTGGCGTCAACATATCCTCCCTGCTGATCATCTTGCTGTCTCCTCGGCTCAGCATTTTGCTGCCTTTGGTGTGAGGTTCCACCTCTTTCAGCTCTACCCTGAGGTCTTTTCCAATCCTCCCTGGGCTTTGGAATTTCTTTCTGGGCAACCGCCTTGCCTCTAGTTTGGCTTCTGCCTCGCCCTCGCTGTCCCTGCTTGCGGCTCAGCTTTTCCTCGGCTTTCAGAGCCATTTGGTACGCATCCTCAATTGTGCGGATGGTAACCATGCTCAATTCATCCTGAATGTCATACCTGAGGCCATTCAGATATCTCGCCACTTTTTCTTCATCACTTTCCCGATGACCAGCTCGAATATTGAGCTTGTAAAACTCCTCGGTGTACTCCTTCACCGTCATCAACTTCTGTCTCAGGTTTTGCATGCGCCTGAACAGTGTGATCTGGTAGTCTCTCGGAATAAATTTCGCCTTCATCTTGGCGATCATCCGATCCCAGCTTTTGATCTTCTGTTTGCCTTTGGAACGTCTGCCTGCCTGCAGCTCGTCCCACCATAAGGCTGCATGTCCCTTCAGCTTGGTGACAACATGTCTTACCTTCTTGTCCTCTTTGATATCCTCATAGTCGAAGTAGGTGTCGAGCGCTCGGATCCAATCCAGCAGCTCCTCAGCATTTAGACTTCCCTCATAAATGGGAATGTCCATGTTCGTCTTCGAGCTCATCCTCAAAATGGCTTTAATCAACCTCTCGGTTGAAGCATCTTCTGCCAAGACTTCTTCGGCGTCATGTCCAGCTTCCTCTTCAATCTCAGGATCGCTGAACTCTCCTGCGTCGGCTCCATGCCTCTGGGTGGTCTCCATATCTTCGAGTCTTGCCCTGAGATCTCGTATCTGACGCTCCATCTCTACATTTCCTGCCGACCTTCCCCTTCTTCTGGCATCCCTGTCTTCCCGATCAGGCGACTGCCTCTCTCTTCTGGGCGGCATTTTGAAATCTACTTCTCTCTGCTACCTGAACAAAGAGAACTTCACTTCCCTTTCCGGGCTCTGATACCACTTGACGCAAGTCGTGAGTATCATAGTGCTCCTCTTTCTCCTTCTTTTCTCTCGCCTGCAATATACAGACAAGACTTCAGGCTCTGATACCACTTGACGAAAACCTACCTCTCACAGGTACGGTCTCCCCACCAGGACCTCCACTATTCATGGCCCGAAGGGTTCAAGTCCCTCCTTATTCCCCTCGGGAATTCCTTACCCACAGGAACACTATCACGCGGTTCTCCCTTGAGAAAACCGGGAGATCGGACCTCGCGACTTCGCAAGTTCCGCAACCAGAAACTGGATGCTCAATCCCCGAGACCCGATGCTTCTGGTCAACATTGACTTTCTCTCGGTATGTCGGGACCTCGCGTTATCACGACTCGAGACTCTATACCCTCGAGTTTTCAACCTCCGAGACCCGAAGTGCCGAGATGCCGAGACTCGGAATCTCGCGACCTCGCGCTCTCACCACTCCCGAGATCAGACTTGAGGCTTCCCATTCCCGAGCTTCGATATCCCGAGATCACCTGTCACATCATCTGATTTCGACGTACCCCATGCAAGACATTCCGGGACGTCGTGTTTTCGCGTTCTCGTGACCTCGCTCTACGAGATACAGGGATCTTCCCTCGCAAACTCCCGATACATCTGACCCACAGTTAGGTCACGATCTTCGGTGCTTCTCCACGACAATTCAAGTCGTCGATTCTCTTCCTCTTGAAGAGTTCTTCCGTTCACCACTGTTGTCCACGGTAACGGAAAACAAAGGTGCTATCCTCCCTGAGCTTTGTTCCTCTGGCTCCTTTAGAGAACTTTCACGCACTCTGCGCACTCTCCAACCTTCAACCACTCTCCAAGTGATGAAGTTCTTCCGGGTCCTGTGCACTCACACCTGCAACAGACTCGCCTTCCCTTCTCAGACTTTCTACTGAGACTCCACGTCCAGCCTGCACTCACCCGCAAGGCTCGAACGACTCAAACCCAACTCTGGGAAAAAGAAAACAAAAGTTCAACCACTTAGCCTCCTCAACGCACTCTATGCGGAGGTATTCAACCGCACTCAATGCAGGAATCTCCTGGCCTAAGTAGAGAAACAATTGAAACTCATTCCTTCATTCTCTCAGGTTTCGAACCTGATATGCAATCACATAAGCAGCATATAACAGATAAGCATAGAAAGAAGCAAACATACAAAGGCATAATATCAACAACACACAGAGCTCAAACACATCCATGGGATTGAATCAGGGCTTTTCCTATTAATTCAATATCTGTACATGAAGGTTTCTTCACAAGCTCTCTACTCTGCTCTCCTTCTTTCTCCTTCTATGAAATGAATACTTCATAATAATTCAGAATGAATACAATGTACAAAGGAGGGTGTCTATATTCCGTTTTCCCTCTCGAAAGCTAAAACTGTCTAATCTAGACTTAACTATTCTATCTACTTGCATTAAATCTAAATAAATGCCTCAGCTACTTAAGGACGAGAGCTTATCCGCTCAAGGTCCGTTACATATACAAAGTGCGCTTCATCACATCAATATTCAATGTTTGGCGCAGCCATATTACGATGTTTCAAAATTTGAATGCTGGCGCTGTCCAACTGTTCTCTTTTTTTCCTCCTCACGCTGGCTCGCTTGATTGAGTGAGTGATGCTCTTGCATCATAGACACACACCAACAGTTACAACAGTAAACTGCCACCTACTCTAGTCTCTCAGGCAGTTATAGGAGTGAACTGCCACCTAGCTGAGTTAACTAGTCAACTAGTCTTCAGTTAACTGACTGAACAGAGAGTAGTGAGGAGTAGATCAGGGGATCAAGGGTAATGTGCCAGTCTGGTGATGATCCCAAGGCAAGTGCGCATTATCATGGCGATGATCCCAATGTTACATGGTGATAAAACCAATGCAACATCTAAACTCAACTCAACTAGTCAAACTGAAGTGTCAATTGAAAGAGAATATTCTCCAGGTGGAATATTCTCTCCTAAAATATAGGAGACTGGATAATGACTAATAATGACTAATAAACAAGGAAAAATGTTAGAAAAAGTAAATCCTAGGTGTGTGTGAAGTAACTCCAACAAAAAAGGAACTGAATAAATTACTAACTGCAAAGATAATTTTCCTGGTTAGACATACTCAATGGGTGTCCAACTTAGTCCCTGTAAGGAAGAAAAGTGGTTAAATTCGACTTTGTGTCGATTTTCGAAATTTAAACCATGCATATGATAAAGACAACTACCCTATTCCTCCAATGGAGCAAATCCTACAACAAGTATATGGTTCCGAAAGACTATCTTTATTAGATGGTTTTTCAGGATACAACCAGGTCCTCATGTCTCCTTCAAACCATCTTAAAACCACCTTTTGTACCCCGTGGGGCACTTATGCCTACAGGAAAATGCCTTTTGGACTAATAAATTCCATTGCCACTTTTCAGAGAGTAATGGATATTTATTTTCATGGCCTCATCAACCAGTCAGTTGTGGTCTATCTTGACGATGTCATTTTTATTTCAAAAAATAAGAAAGATCACTTGTCTCACCTTAGGGTTGTCTTAGAACGATGCCACAAGTTTGACATATCTCTCAATCCAAAAAAAACAGTCTTTGCAGTAGAACAAGGGAAACTGCTTGGTTTTATAGTGTCTAAATATGGAATGATAATCGACTCTGAAAGAACCCAAGCCATTGCCAAACTTCCTCCTCCTTCCAAAAAGGCCATGCAATCATTTTTGGGAAAAAATAATTTTGTCAGGCAATTTGTCCCAAGTTTCTCTGAAATGGTTAGACCTTTACAAAATATAAATAAAAAGGATGTTTTATACAGATGGGGACCACAAGAAATTTAGGATTTTGATTCAATTAGAAAATCAATAATAGAAGCACCTTCCCTGATGAGCCCCGATTTTTCTCAAGATTTCACTTTGTACACTTTTGCATCTGACAGATCCTATGTTGCTATTCTTACATAGAAAAACACTGAAAGCAATGGGATACCCATGGCCTTCACGAGATTTGATTTTAAAGGAGAAGAAATTAATTACCCTGTAGTAGATCAACAAGCATATGTTATTTTTAAATCATTCAAACACTTTAGGTCTTACCTGCTGAAATCCAGGACCAAAGTTGTTGTTCCTTACCCCGATGTAAGAAAATTGTTAGTACAAAAAGAGATGGGTGAGAAAAGGGAAATTTGGATGACATCGCTTTAGGAATATGATATTCAAATAACCCCTGCCCAAATTGTTAGAGGTCAAGGTATGTGTAAATTAGTGGCTGATTCAGTTGAGAAATATGAAAGTCAAACAAATGCATCAACTATAAATCAACATGATGAGAAACAGATTAGCTGTGCGCAAACGGTTTCCAATTCTTGGTATGAGAATATCATATTTTATTTACTTCATGGATCTACTCCTCCCAATATTGATGCCAAAAACAAAAGATCACTTAGGCTTAAATATTCATTTTTCCAATTAATCAATGATATATTATTTCGAAAGAACTTTAACGGTGTTTTTTTGCGTTGTTTAGAAAAAGAGGAGTCCGAAAAAGTGCTAGTTGAACTTCATTCCAGTGATGTCGATGGTCATTTTTCTGGAGAAACCACTGCCCACAAAGTGCTAAGGGATGGATACTATTGGCCTACCTTCTTTAAAGATGCCCATACACTGTCTCGTAAGTGCATAATCTGTCAAAAGGCTGCAGGACGGGTGAAAAAGACAACTTTTCCTTTGCAACCTGTTACTGTAGATGCACCTTTCCAACAATGGGGCCTGGAAATTTTAGGACCAATCAATCCCCCTTCCTTGCAACAACACAAGTACATTCTCACGACAACAGACTATTTTACAAGATGGTCTAAATCTTTACCTTTAAAAATGGTCAACACCAATCAAGTAGTGTCTTTTTTGAACTCCCATATTATCACTCGATTCAGAATTCCTGAATGTCTGGTTTTTGACAATTTTTCTTATTTTCATTCCCTAGATATGAATGTTTTCGCTCTAGAAAAAGGGATTAAATTGAAGTATTATGCTAGGTACTTCCCTTAAGGGAGCGATCTAGCCGAGTCGACAAATAAGAATTTAATCAAGATTATAAAAAGGACAGTTTCATAAAACCACAAGAATTGGCACAATGCATTATACAAAGAACTTTGGGCTGATAGGGTAACTCCAAAGGCCTCCATTGGTAATTCTCATTTCTTCCTTGTTTATGGAAGAGAATCCATCCTCCCCCCACATGTCTTGCTTCCTTCTCTGCAATTATCACAGAAAGTTCAAGAAGAAGAGTGTCCTCCTCTAGAAAACCAGATAAATGCCTTATTAAAATTAGAAGAGGTGAGAACACAAGCAAAACATAAACTTGACCATTACCAACAAATTGTGAAGAGTTTGTTCGACACAAGTTCATCATCTGAAAGGAATTTTGATGTTGGAGATTTGGTTCTCAAGTGGGACAAATCACACGAGGGTAAGGGAGAACATTCCAATTTCCAAAACCTGTGGTTGGGACCGTTTGTAATTTCTGAAAAATTGGGTCCTAGTTATTTTTGTCTGCATGACTTGGAGGGACAACCAAACACTTTCCCAGTGAACAACCAGGCTCTCAAGATATATTTTGCTTGATGATTTCTGATCTACTCTCTTGTTAATATTTTTTAATTTTCTTTTCTCTTTTTGATTTTGGTTCTTTTGATTTTGCTTGTTTTTGATTTGTTTTCTAAATGATTATGTCTGAATCACCATTCATTTGTTGAAGGGAATCAAAATTCTTATTCATTAGCAACAGTTGATAATAGTTCAAGCACCCAAACAGTAAGTGCTAAACTCAGAACAACGGAAGTAAGTTTCTATCCAATTAGTGTTTCTGGTTTCTCATTAAAATCACAGGAAGACACAATTATACTTAAAAAAATTCTAATGTTGTCCCTGTTTTAATGAGAACAAATAAATGTGCTTCCCCATCCTAGAGATGGTTTCTTAACAAAAATCTAATTTTCCAAATCATGATGAAAGCCATCAGAACAGAAAAATAATTCTTAAATGATCAATCCTTTCATTACCAGACTCTGAGGCCTTCAATATCACCTCACTCTATTAACATCATGAAGTTTCTGGAAATTTACAAACAAATTTTGGAGATTTGGAAGCACTACAGTGTGTGGGAATTGTGTGTAAACCCATTGGGACACTGAACAAGTTTGCTGGCAGTGGGTAAATGCACACATGATACCAAGGGAACTTCATCGGGGTGCTGAATAGGCCTGCTGACAACGAAGCAATGCCGAGTTTTTGAAGATCCTCAGGTATGTTCTTAAAATTGATCAGGTCTCAGGATGATTTTATCATAAATGAATGACTCTTGGATGGGATAGAGGTACTAGAGTGGGTTAAATGAAATCCCTGCCGAGGCTATGGACGTCTGCTGGAAGCAGTGGCCCTGTCAAAGGTATCAAAGTCACCTGTATAAACATCGTTACACGTGTGATCTAAAAAAGATACCAGATTACAATTTTGGACATAAATGCATCCAATACTGTGACTATGTTTTTTCTGAGTTATTGTCGAAATGCTTGATCTGTCGTTAACTGTATCCAAAATTTATTTCATCTCTGCCCCTGATATACATTTTTGGTGATGTAGAGATAACTGCTTCTCCCAACGTGTCGCCACTGTTGGCAGCCAACAATTCAGTCAAATTTTATCATAATAAAAGTCACCACCAAGGGATACAATTTTTCTATAGCTGCCTCCTCCTTACATTTATAAACGTTTCTGTCCTCTGGTTTTGAGGAGATTTAGTGGCCTAGCTGATTATAAGAGTGTTTCATTTAAATTTTCGTTTGTTTTGTTTAATTTCATGACTGCAAGCATGAAATTGAAACAAAATTTTGGCTTGGATAATCATTCCGCAGTTTGTGGTTTCTTCGTTTCTTTTGCTAAAGAGATTACACCTCAAGGGCATATATATGTTTATAAGTATTAATGTTTGTACGATTATTGATTAATCCATTGCTATAATTTTATTCACTATGGTAAATATGACTTAGTCGTATATATGGTTGATTCCATGATTTTGATATTCCATATGCCTTATCGCGCAAAAATTTGGATTAAACTTTATATGCTTCTTGCTCTTACTAGTCATATTGCTATCCTATCACCCTGGTACATAACTAATGTACTTACAATTCCATGTCATCCTATTGTCCTACACATTTAAGACTCTCATTCATTATTCGAATAGGTAGCTGATAATGGTTTGGATTTAATGTTCATTGTGCATAGTGGTTCACAACCCTGTGTGTCCTCTGGTTCTTTGTCACTCAAAGCTCAAATTACCAAGCATGATAGCCTCCCAAGTCCGTAGGTATCGAGTCTCTTCCGATTTAAAAAATCTCTCCCTATTGTTTGTGTATTGGAAAGCGAAACCTCCCTCTTGTTGCATTTACTATGTCTATTTGATAGAAACCATGGCTCCCGTGGTTCGAATTGAACCTCATGGATCTCAAGCCCTTCTCGGCCACGACAATTCCATAAGCGATTTACATGCACATGGTTGGGACATTTTCATCCAAAATTTTGAGGGTATAATCTGGCAGTGGAACATGCTTTCGCTCAATCATTTGATGGCTCTAAAGCCAAAATTGGGGATCTGCAACTTGAAGCAATCGAGGATTCTATAGCCCGAGATACATGACTATCACAAGAGGGCAAAAAATGGTTCAAAAATGCCAAGCTAGAAGGCATTCCTTGGAGTCTGTTCATGGTTTCTAAGAAATCGACATGCTTCCCTAAAGGTACACCTATTACTCTTTTAAAACCCTCATGGCATGACCTGCTTCTAATTCTTAAATAGTTCATAACTTGTGAGGGTAGGTATGGCTTAGTGTTTTTGTATCACATTCGTATGTTGATGATTTTCCTAGGGTTTAAGCTAAACATGCCTTTCTATCTGTTGTTGAGTCTGCATAAAATATATAAGCTGTTAGAAAAACAGGACCATGGAGCAATAAAATAAAACAAATGCGGAAATAAAACAAAGAAGATACACAATACAAGAGAGACACAGATTTACATGGTTCACCCAGTGTGGGCTACGTCCACCAGAGAAATTGCCAGGTCCTTCCTTTATTATTATCCAACAAATGAAGGGATACAACCTACAACAAAACATGCTGTAACTTCCTCTTATTTCTCTCACAGTCTCCTCTCTCAGAATACAATATTCACCATCATCCATAGCTGCGATACATTTCCCTCATAAAATAGGGTTGCTTTCTAGGGAAAAAAAACCCTAACATAATCTCTACCGTTAGATCTGCGACCTTATAATGAACGGTCCAGATTTACAATGAAATTACAATATACTTTTACAAGGAAATTTTTTCTTCGGGGGCTTCGCCCCCGAACCCCCGCTAGGGGCCCGCTTTCCCCCAGACCCCCTAGCCAGGAGGACAGGCCCCCCGGACCTCGCAGAGGGGGTACCCCCCCTCTACACTCCCCCGCATGGAACAATGTACATACTTCTGGGGTGTAAATACTTCATGGGGTATAAACACGGCTGAAAGTAAAAGACCTATAAATCAGGAAGATAATTAGACTCCACAACCAACAATCTCCCACTTGGAGAATGATCTCAACAACTCCACCGCTGCTGTATATGCTGGAATCTGAACCCTCTTGGACCTGGTAAATTTCTCATCTTCATCTTCATTCTTGAAGACCAACTGAAACTGAGCAAGAACTCAGTTTCTCCCTGGTTACTCCCTTTGTTAACATGTCTGCAGGATTTTGGCTAGTGTGTATCTTTTCCAACTTCAATTTTCCATCTTCCAAGGCGGATCATATGAAGTGGTACCTCAACTGTATATGCTTAGTCTTCGAATGGAAGGCTGAGTTCTTTGCAAGGTGAATGGCACTCTGACTATCACAGTACAACTTGCTGTTCTCATGCTTCTTTCCTAATTCCTCCATAAACCTTTGTAACCAAATCATCTCTTTACTAGCCTCTATAGCAGCAACATACTCTACCTATGTTGTTGAAAGTGCAACAACCTTTTGCAGTTTTGAAATCCAACTTACTGTTGTTCCACCTATAGTAAAAACATACCCTGTGGTGCTCCTCCTGCTGTCTTTATCACCTGCCATATCTGAATCAACATATCCTTGTAGA
>ML776968.1:647278-664798 GCA_009831015.1 Picea engelmannii | reverse complement strand
TGTCTTTTAAGACACTTGGCACTCAAGGGACTCCCCTTGTCCTTACTTTCGAGACTTAGGATATATTCATATCCATTACTTTAGCTTTAAGGAATAATAATATAATATTCCATTTGGTTTAAGCCCCATAGCTTAGCCTCTTCCTATAATCTTAGCCTCCCCCTTCCCTTTGTAGTGGAGTTTATCCCCCCCATACTCATTTTTGGATCGGTCTGCAACAATGATGTACTTTATTAATAATATGAGTGTTTACATATTACAAAAATAGGCTCACTGGCCTTTAGCATCTAGGATCTCTGGCCTAATAACCACACACGCACCCTAGCCCAAAATATCCTGGCTCACCAACGTATAAAACATTTACATTTATATGTACAACTGGGGATCGACCTAGGGGTATTACAATTCTAATGTATTCCTAGTTCCTCTAATGGATCAACGGTTATCGTAGTTCCTTATTCGAAGTCCCTTTTGAAACTAATCCTGTAGCACCCTGAAGAGGCACCTGCGATTGATGGTCTAGATTTAATTTCAAACATCTTCCAAGTAGGACTTATCAATGGTCTAGATCTCATGACATCCCTTTAGTAGAGCCATGACATATCCAACTACAGGTTTCCACGTGAATAGGTGGAACTTGCAGGATGCATAGGTAAAAATTGTTGGGTATGCACTATATGTTTTGCACGACTAGCTTTAGTGTCTACTACGTTGCACTGGGCATGCATGGGGGTTTGAGGGGGGGGCGCTAGGAAACCTCTTCGGGGTTTGCAGGGGGGAGATAACCCCCCTGTGTGGGGGTTTTGGGGAAACCCAACCGATAAATTTTTTTATCCTTGGGAAATGTGTCACATTTTGCCTCATTTTTCATGTCGCCTCGATTTTCATGTCCATTGTTGGGCGGTTTTTCGGCACATGGTTTTTGCCGATGGTTTTCTATTTCCGGTTAATGAATTAGGGTTGTTGAATAATCCAGGTCATTGGGTTAGGGTTTTGGATTCCGCTAGCTCCTATATGTATATTGTATTGTAAACAATGTATCACTATGAATGAATATATAATATGATGGTTTTCATGGTTGGGGTTTCCAGCGGAAAAATCTCTATGTAATGTGTGTATTTTCCATTGTATCTTTTCTCTTCTTTTATTGAAACTCTGTTTCCAGTAAAATATTGTACAATGTTAAAATTTACATTTGGTATCAGAACTTTGTTGGCTTCAAGGGGACGCCTTTGTGGTCAATGGTTTAGCTGAGGACTGTGATAAGCCTTGTTATAGTGGGAGATCTGTGGTATTGATTTTTCAGGTGAAAAGAAATGGCAAGTAGTTCAAAAATGGAGATCGAGAAGTTTAATGGGTTAATTTTTGAGCTGTGGAAGCTCAATATGGAAGATCTATTGGTCGACAGAGATCAGTGGATCCGGGTACTGCACCTACATGAATTTAAACAGATGACTGGGAAAAGTTGGATCGGAAGGCAAAGAGCACAATCTGACTGTGTCTCTCAGATTCAATATTATTGAATGTGTCAGAGGAAGATACAACCAAAGATTTATGGGATAAGTTTGGGAAGTTGTATCAGTCTAATTCCATAGTAAATAAACTATTCCTGAGAAAGAAGCTATATAACCTGAGGATGAGAGATGGAGACTCGGTGGAAGAGCATTTGAACGCCTTCAATACTGTGGTAGGTCAGTTAGTATCTACTGAGATTAAAATTTCAGATGAAGATAAGGGTATCAATTTACTGTGATCTTTACCAGACTCATGGGATAGTTTGGTTGTGGCCATAGGTAATAATACAACTTCCTTGAATTTTGATGAACTGGTCGCATCCTTGTTGTCGGAAGAGATGAGATGGAAGAACATGGAAGGACATAACACATATGCATTATTTGCAAGAGGATGCTCCTAGGAAAGAAATAGATATAATTCCTCAAGTGGGAGATCTAATTTTAAGGGAATATCTAAGTCTCCCATAAATTTTGTAAAGGTATGTTGGAGATGTAGAAAATAAGGGTAGTACAAGAAGCAGGGTAGATCCAAAGTTGAGAAAAAGAAGGGATCTGAAGAATCTCCTTCTACAAAAGAAAATGCCTCCAAGGAAGAAGGAGGGGATGTGTACTTGGATTCTTCAAGAACACATGTAGATCATGAGGCATGGTTGGTTGACTCAGGTGCATCCTTTCATATGAATCCCCACAAAGAGTGGTTCTGTGAATATGAAAGGTATGATGGAGGTAATGTTTTCCTAGGTGATGAATTGAAAACTAGAATCATAGGTCGAGGAAAATTAAAGTTGAGGCTCATAGATGGAAGGATTATAACACTACTTGGTGTTCTGCACATCCTGGGATTGGACAAAAATTTGATTTATGTAAGAAAAATGGATGATTTAGGGGTAAAAACAATATTTGAAAAGGAAACCTGCAAGATGGTTTGAGGAGCAATGGTTTTGTTGAAGGGAGTTTGGTTTGGAACTTTGTATAAGCTGCAAGGAAGAACTATTAGTGATGGTTGTAATAGTTCCATTGTTCCTAATATTGGAGTTGAAGAAGAAATAACTCTTACAGTCTTTAGAGAAAATATTATGATGTGGCATCAAAGACTGGGGCATATTGGAGAGAAGGGTCTTTGACTACTACATGGTAAATGTATGGTTGAAGGTATGTCTAATTGCTCTCTATATTTTGATTTATGTGAACATTGTGTATATGGGAAGCATAATCGGGTAAAATTCCCCTCTGGTGCAATGAGGGAAGAAGGAATTTTATAGCTAGTTCACATTGATGTGTTTGGACCTGTGTCGGTTCCATCATTGGGAAAATCTATGCACTATGTCTCATTTATAGATGAATTCTCGAGAAATACTTGATATATTTCCTCAACAATAAATTTGAAGTCTTTGACAAGTTTAAAGAGTTTAAGGCTCTTGTTGAGAATCAAACTAAGAAAATAATTAAGGTGTTGAGGACAAATAAGGGCGGAGATTTATGTAGGAATGAATTTGAATAATTATGTAAGAAGTGTGGTATAGAAAGGAAGAAGACTACTCCATATACACCTCAACATAATGGATTTGTAGAAAGGATGAACATGACACAGATGGAAAAACCAAGGCGCATGCTCAGTGGTGTCATGTTAGGGAAATAATTATGGGTAGAGGTAGTGGTTACTACATGTTACCTAGTCAACAGATCACCCTCATCAACGCTGGATGACAAGACTCCACAAGAGGTATGGACAGGTAAGAAACCTTCTCTCACACATCTCAAGGTATTTGGCTGTGAGGCCTATGTTCATGTTCCAAAGGAAAACAAGAGTAATATAGATAAGAAGGATGGAAAGTGTATCTTTATTGGGTATAAAGATGCTCTCAAAGGTTATAATCTTTGGAATTCAGAAACTAAGAAGGTTGTGTATATATGAGATGTGGTATTTAGAGAAATGAATGATGTTGTTAAACATGAATTCCTACCAATCAAGGAAGAACCAAAGAAAATAGACTTTGATTTAAAGGACGATGAATCGGATTCTACATAAGAACATGAATCAGAAGAAGAACATCCTCATACTCTAGTATTGAGGAGATTGGTTTGAGAAAGAAGGCTACCAGAAAGGTATACTCCATTTGATTTCCATTCAAAATTTTCTTTGTCTATTACTGATGATGATCCTAGAACTGTCAGGGAGACAATGGATTTAGAGGATGGAAAGCTCTGGAAAAAGGCCATGGATGAAGAAATGGAAGCCTTGGATAAGAATGCGGCTTGGGATCTAGTCGAGTTTCCGACTGGAAGAAATACCATTGACAACAAATGGGTATTTAAAAAGAATCTGAATGCAAAAGGAAAAGTGGAGAAATTCACATATCGACTAGTAGCAAAGGGTTATTCCCAGGTGGAGGGAATTGATTTTGGTGAGATTTTTTCTCCTATTGCCAAGTTAACTTATATAATATTTCTATTATCTGTTTCTGTTGCATTTGATTTTGAATTAGAACATATGGATGTGAAGAAAACAATCCTACATGAGGATCTGGAAGAAGAAATCTATATGAAACAACTAGAAGGCTTTGCTATGAAGGGAAAGAAAGAGATGGTATGCAAGATGAAAAAGTGCCTGTATGGTTTAAAACAATTACCAAGGATGTGGTATCAAACATTTGATACTTATATGCTGGGACGTGGCTTCACAAGAAGCAAAGAGGATCACTATGTGTATTTTAATTTAATTGGTGATCATTTGATTTATTTGGTCTTGTATGTGGATGATATGTTGTTGATAGGAAACAACAAGGAGATTATACAAGATGTGAAAACTTAGTTGTCCTCTAAATTTGACATGAAGGATCTCGGTGCTTCAAATTTCATTTTGGGCATGGGAATTTAAAGAGATAAGAAAAAAAGGAAACTCTGGTTAAATCAAAGAAAATATTTCGAGACAATATTGGAGAGGTTTAATATGTAGGAATGTAAACCAGTCAAGGTCCCTATTCCTATTGGTTTAAAGTTATCTGCGAATCTGTGCGCCAAGACACATGAAGAGGAGGAGGACATGTCTCGTGTTCCATATGCAAGTGAATTTGGCAGTTTGATGTATGGAATGGTCTATAATAGACCAGACATTGCACATGAAATGGGAGTTTTGAGTAGGTATATGTCAAAACCAGGGAAGGAGCATTGGACAACAGTAAAAAGGGTTTTTAGGTATTTGCACGACACTACTAGCTATGCATTGTGCTACCAAGGAATACCAGGATTAGACAGAGTGTTGGATATAGATGTCTTTGTGGATGCATTATGGGCCGAAGATCTGTATCGTAGGAGATATACAAGCGGGTATCTGTTTAACCTTTTTGGAGGAACAATCAGTTGGATGAGAAAATGATCCGGATTTATGCAGGAACACAATGAAATACATAAATACACATAATGCAGATATGTAGTAGAAGTAAAACTTCATTTCATTAATAACAAATGACTGAAATATGCTTACAGGCAGAATGTAAATAAAATAGCTCGAGCATTGGTAGCTTATCTTTGAGAAGAGATGTGGCGGCTACTGGCCTATGAACTCTGTGTTACAATGAGGCTCGAAGGCCTATATATTATTGAGAAATAATGGAAAACCCTAAACATCCAAAAACCTAACCCTAGGAGATGAAACGCCAGAATATGGGCCCCGTTGGGGTAAATTGGTACATCAATTTCCCGGGGTCATAACTTTGGCATACTATCTCCGTTTGATGCACATGATACATCATTAGAAATATCTATCCGAGGACTACACTGCTAATAGTGAATATCAAGTCCAGAATGGACTCAAATTCGTCGGAGCATTCATGCCAAAAAAATGTCATTTAGGGCCTCAAAACGGCTCCGGAAGTTCAGGACTCGAAAAAATGCTAAAAATAGTAAATTGTGCTACAATTAAGGAAACTGAAAAACCGAAAGAAACAATGGTGTGGGTCCAAGTGGAATAGGCGGGTGGCCACCAATATCCACTTGGATAATTCCTCCCCCCTTAGGAAGCAATGGTCCCCATTGCATTGAGTTCCTCTATGAGATGAGGAAACTTCTACTGAACTTGGTCCCTGGTGAAGGAGTTGTCCTGCTTTGACAAATTGATATAGTTGGATCCTCTGCTGGTGGGTGTTCTTGATATGTGTGTCCATAATCCGATCAGTTGTGGATTGTTCCATGCAATCTGGGTTTAACTCTGTTGGTGTGAGTTGTTCTGCCATGTCAGATGTGTCTAGTAGAGGTGGAAAGTAGGGCCGAAGGTGGTCGACATTGAACACTGTGTGCAGACCAAGGAATGGTGGAATACTGAGATCAAAGGCATTGTCCCCTATGACCTTGGTGATGGTGTATGGCCCATATCAAAGTGACCGAATCTTGCGGTAGGGTCCAGGGAGGTGCTCCTTTTGCAAATGTAGCCACACTTTGTCACCCACCTGGAAGTTGTGTGGCACCCGATGTTGATCATGTCGCTGCTTGTACTTAGCATTGGATCTATCCAAGATGTCATGAACCTATTGGAGGATGTGTTGAATGCGTTCAATGAATTTGTTTGCCTTGTCAGCCTCATACTGGACATGGGCTGAATCTGCCTAAGTAGCCGCAAATGGCATGGCTACGTCAATGGGACATAATGGTTGGAATCCCAAGCCCACCTGAAAGGGGATGTGGCTGGTTGAGCTATGGAGAGCCCGATTGTAGCTGTGTTTTACATAGGGGAGGCTCTCATCCCATGTGCATGGATGCTTTGAGTTGTACATGCGTAGAATGTGTACAATCATCCGGTTGACGACCTCTGTCTGGCCATCAGTTTGCGGATGGAAAGCTATGGAATTGGTGAGATTGGTGTCCAACATCGACCATAGGATGGACCAAAATGTATTAAGGAACCTACTATTTTGATCTGATATGATAGACTGTGGGATCCAAAAGTGTACCCAAACTCACTCAAAGAAGAGTTTAGCAATGGCTTCTGCTGTGATATTCTTCTTGCAGGCCATCATAATGGACATATTCGAGAATTTGTTGATGAACACAAAAACACAGTCATTACGATGCTTAGTAGAAGGAAGGCCCAACATGTAATCCATGGAGATGGATTCCCAAGGTCGACTAGGGGTGGGCAGCGAAGTATAAAGGCCTTGCTTCTTGATGGTCGGTTTGGAAATGGTGCAAGCAGTGCAGGACTTGATGTACTTCCCGACATCCTATCGAAGGTCCGAATAATAGAAATACTTTTGTAGTACTGCCATGGTTTTCTCAACCTCGAAATGCCCAGCGAACCGACTATAGTGCGCCTCCCAATTCATCTTGGCACACTCGCTTGAAGGAACACAAAGATGTCCTAGGTGACATAGCAGGGCATCCTAGAGGTGAAAATTAGGAACTTTCTTACCCTCCAAGAGAATATTGTATGTGTGGCCGAATTCTGGATCACTTTTGTAGAGAAGTGGCCAATCAAAAGTCTCGTGCCCACAAGAGTTGAGCACCGTGGTTAGCGCCATGATAGGGGCTCGACTGAGGCAGTGTAAAACATTATTGGTGCTTCCTTTCTTGTACTTGATGTTCAAATGAAACTGTTGCAGGTATGTCAACCACTTCTGATGGTGATCGTTCTGCAACTTCCCTTATGTCTGTATGAACTGCAATGGTCAGTGGTCTGTGTGGATGACCGTTTCCTTTCCCAAAATGTAAGGCTTCCATTGTTGGCAAGCCTTCACAATGGAATACATCTCCTTGTCATAAGTGGGATACTTCCAGACTGTGTCGAAAAGTGTCTCACTGTGATATTCCACTGGATGCTCCTGTTGAGTAAGGATTGACTTAATAGCATAGTCGGAGGCATCTATCTCGATCTCAAATGGTTGTTGCAAGTCTGGTAATGTGAGCACTGGTGTAGAGAAGAGATGATGCTTCAAATCGTCGAATTCCTTTTGTTGAGATTCATACCAAAATAAATTTTCTTTTGCTCCTCCCTTGGTGACTTGACTCAAGGGCCAAGTGATATGAGAGAATCCCAACACAAACCTGTGGTAGAAATTGGCAAGACCCAAAAAACTGCGGAGCTCTGTTAGGATGGTTGGGGCTGGCCAATCCCGAATGAACTGGATCTTGGCTGGATCCACATGCACCCCCTGCTCATCAATAATGTATCCCAGATAATGAACCTAGGTCATGCCAAAAGTGCACTTCTCCAAATTGGCACACAACTTGTGTTGCTGCAGTGTTTGGAGGACTTGTTGGATGTGGTGGAGGTGCTCTTCCCAAGTCTAGTTGAAGATCAGAATGCCATCCAAGTACACCACTACAAATGAGTTGGTGAATGGTAACAATATGTCGTCCATTAGTCTCATGAAGGTTGCAGGGGCATTCGTCAACCCGAAAGGCATGATTAACCATTCGAAAAGGCCCTCCTTGGATTTGAAGGTAGTCTTCCACACATCAGAGGGTTTGATTGGTACCTGGTGATACCCAGACTTCAAGTCGATATTGCTGAAATATTTCACCCCCTCGAGTTGGTCTAGAAGGTCATCAATTCATGGAATCGGGTACCTATTTCGGACAGTGATCTTGTTCAGTGCCCGATAGTCAATGCAGAGTCTCTGAGTCCCATCCTTATTTTGCACCAATACGATCAAGCTCCCATAGGGCGATGAACTTGGCTAGATGTGACCTTTCTGCAACAGCTCCTAAATCTGCCTCTTGATTTCGTCATTCTCTAGAACAGAGCACCGATAGATCGGTCCATTGGGGAACGACGCACCTGGGGTTAGATCAATGGGGTGCTTGACCTGACAGTGTAGAGGCACCCCTGCGAGGGAGGTGAATATGTCCTCGTACTCCTCAACGGCCTTATCCATCTGTTGTTGTCATGCAGAGGGGATCTATCTGGAGGTCGTGGCCGTAGTATTATTCTTTCCTTGAGGGCGGATCATCAAGAAAAGAAATTTCTTGGTTTTGGCAATGAGCTTACTGCATTTTTTTGAAGTAACCAAAGAGATGGCGGTAGGAAATGATATTTTCGGTATCCTGTATAGCTTATTTCCCAAAGTAATAATAATAGCACGAGGCTTTGAATCATACACAACATGTCACTTCCACAAGTATGGTTGGCCTAATAATACATCAGAAACATCAAGAGGAGCAATGTCACATAATAACTCATCCGTGAAGGGCTTGATGCTATAGGAAAGACAACATTGCTGGCTTACGCAGAGGTCCCGTCCTTGGTGTAGCCACTCGATGGTGTATGTTTGTGGGTGTGCTATGGTCAGCAAGCCCAACCATTTCACGACCTCTATTGAGATGAGGTTCTTCTAGCTCCCGCTGTCGATAATGAACTGCAACGGGGAACCCTTTACCCACATCTGGGAATGGAAGAGGCACTCCGCCTCCTATGGATATTATGGTTCCTTCTTTTAGATCTTCGTGGTGCCAACAATGGCATTGGGCTCCGCATCGATAATCTTCTTCCCCCTGTCATTCCCCTTTTCAGGTTCTGATTCAAATTCAGAGCCTGCATCCAATTCAGAAGCCTTCAACTCAGCTACTAGTGACTTCTTGGCCCGACACTCACTTGTGTTGTGAGTGGAGCTCTTATGGAACTCACACCACTTCCTCGTGTCTTTTTTTGGCTTCGTGATGTTGTTCTTTGCTTGTGGCTTTGGTGGGTTGTCCTGGGCTACCCCGCCTTGGCTTGGTCCTTTGTTCGGCGGTTTGGGGGTACCTTTCCCTTGCTTCTGATTCGCACACCCAAAGTCTCGCTTCTTCTGTTTGAACTTCTGCTCAATCTTGCAACATACTGGTATATTGCACCAAGCGAGGAGATGTTGAGGAACTCCATTTCCTTTTGAATGTATCTATGAATACAACTACGGTACTTTAACACCAAATATTTCTTCGAATCTTTGATACCCAACTTTGTGTGTAGGGTATGGAACATATTCATCAGCTCATGCACATCTTGGTCTCTTTGATGCCACACATCTTGGTCTCTTTGATGCCACAACGTAGTCCATTGTATGTGTTTGTCCTCATAGCTCCCCACGGGATAATATTGTTCCTTGATGGCGCCTAGGAAAGAATTACAAGTGGGTGCGACCGAGAACAGAGAGGGTTCCCCCTCACTCTGTTTCTCCCAGTAGGTTTCCCACTAGTCCTTGACATGGGGGGCGGCTTTAAGGAGTGCACAAATAATCCTTTCTCGGTCGGAAAAGTCATGAATCGAGAAATATCCTTCTAGTAGATTCAACCATCTATCAATGCCATCTCCATCTATTTGGCCATCAAATATGGGAATGTCAAAGTTTACTTGTACCTTAAAAGGAGTGGTGCCTCTAGAGTGGTTGTTGGAAGTAGATGTGCTACCAGTGGGAAGCCGTTGAAGGATCTGGAAAAAGTTGTCCATCATGGCGTTCCTTTGTTTCTCGAGGGCCTCCTCGAGCAATAATTTGATAGGATCTCATGCTCCCTCATCTTAGTTTTCTTCCCCCATGGGTGGCCGTTGGGGTTTGCAAGGCTGATCTTGCAACGGTTCAACTAGGTCGAGCCCTAACTCCTTATACCCCAATCTCGTTGGGGACATCCAAAGAAGGATCGAGAAAGAGAAGACTGCTCTGATACCACTGATCCAGATTTATGCAGGACCACAATGAAATACATAAATACACATAAACGCAGATATGCAGTGGAAGAAAAACTTCATTTCATTAACAACAAATCACTAAAATATGCTTATAGACATAATGGAAATAAAATAGCTCGGGTGCTGGTAGCTTATCTCTGAGAAGAGATGTGGCGGCTATTGGCCTATGAACTCTATGTTACAATGAGGCTCAAAGGCCTATATATTATTGAGAAATAATGGAAAACCCTAAACATCCAAAAACATAACCCTAGGAGATGAAACACCAGAATATGGGCCCCGTTGGGGTTAATTGGTACATCAATTTCCCGGGGTCGTAACTTTCGCATACTATCTCCATTTGATGCACATGATACATCGTTAGAAATATCTATTCGAAAACTACACTGCTGACAATGAATATCAAGTTTGGAATAGACTCATATTCGCCAAAGCATTCATGCCCAAAAAACGTCGTTTAGGGCCTCAAAACGGCTCTGGAAGTTCAGGACCCGAAAAAATGCTAAAAATAGTAAATTGTGCTACAATTAAGGAAACTGAAAAACCGAAAGAAACAATGGTGTGGGTCCAAGTGGAATAGTCGGGTGGCCACCAATATCCACCTGGATCAGAAAAATACAGGCTGTAGTGGAACTTTCAACTACAGAAGATGAATACATGGCAGACACTCATGCAAGTAAGGAAGAAGTATGATTACAAAGATTGTGTTCAGGTATTGGGTTGGTACAACAATCTATATTGATAGATTGTGATAGTCAAAGTGCAATTTTTCTGGTGAAGAACCTGACTTATCATTCAAAGACAAAGCATATTGATATTCAATATCACTTTTTGAGAGACATGGTTGAAGAAAAGAAAGTGTTGCTGATGAAGGTGGAAAATTTGAAGAATGTTGCAGATTCAATAACAAAATCTGTGAGCACTGAGAATATCTCTTGGTGTATAGGAACCATGGGCATTTCTTCCATAGATTGTTGACTATGTAACCCTGTAACCCCCTGTATGCAAATAAAGCAACAAGTGGGAGAATGTTGGGTATGTGTTATATACTTTGCATGACGAGAGTTAGTGTCTACTACGTTGCATTGGGCGTACAAGGGGGTTGCAGGGGGTAATATCCCCACTATATGGGGGTTCGGGGGTAACATCCTCAAGAATTTTCTTTCCTTGGGAAATGTGTCGCATTTTTTCCTTGTTTTTTGTGTCACCTCGATTTTCATTTCCATTGTTGGGTGGTTTTTTGACACATGGTTTTTGCCGATGGTTTTCTATTTTCAGTTAAGGAATTAGGGTTGTTGACTAATCCATGTCATTGGGTTAGGTTTTTTGATGTCGTTGGCTCCTAGATGTATTTTTTATTGTAAACAATGTATCACTATGAATGAATATAGAATATGATGGTTTTCCTGGTTTGGGTTTCCAGGGGAAAAATATATGTGTAATGTGTGTATTTTCCATTGTATCTTTTATGTTCTTTTATTGAAAATCTGTTTTCACTAAAATATTGTACAAGGTTAAAATATACAAAAATATCAAATCCAGGTGACATGTGTCCTACTCCCCAGCCACGACAGTGCCACCATGGGACAACAGAAAATCGCCACATGTCCAGGGTGACGTTATCATGACAATTTTTTCCTTAGACAATTTTTCCATTCAAACATGGAAAGATCAACGACCCTCAGTGATTCTCAGACCTTTGATGGATGGTCAAGATTTGTCTCCTAGGCCCCTTCGGAGTCCCCTTGTCGGAGTCCTATTTGAACTTGATCCTTCAACACTCTAAATGAGCACCTATGATGGATGAACCAAATCCACTCGAACGTTTTTCAATTGGGATTGATCAACGGTCCAAATCCACTCCAGAGTATCAAAGCCTCCTGACCATGTGTCACATCAGCCTGCCAGTGGAGAACTATCAGAGATAATAAGAAGCTTCCACGTGAATAGGGGGAACCCACCAAAGACACCCCAAAGCATATCAAATATGGGTGGCACATTTCATGTATACCTGCCACATCAACATCGACGTGGGTGAATAAAGGGTTTCCATGTGTCCAGGATGACATCCATATGATATATTTTTCTTAGCCAAAGTTTTTCCCCATGGTCGAGCTCGATCGAGAATTCCCAGTCCATATCCAATACCCTGATCAATGACCCATATCTCATCTTATTGCAACTTCGATCAACGGTCTAGATCCAATCAATATGATCTGACGGTTGTTGAGTTTTACCGTTTTTCAAACACCTATATCTCCGACAAGTGCGCCCTCGATAGATGACTTAGATTACTCACTGAAACTGATTCGACGACTATTGAGTTGCACGATCTGTGCAGTTGATATTTTGAGCTTCCAACCAAAAGGAAAATGATTACATAGATTTATAATGAGCAGGGCATGATAAATATTTTGGCCTAAAAATTTTCCATTTGCCCCACAATCTCAACACAATATAATTCATGCAGGTAAAAGTAATCACTTTTGACCAGGGGAGAAACCATCCAAGAATCAAGAGGCTGGAAAAAAATTCAAAAAGCTAGAAGTGGTTTCAAGAAGCAGTTTAGGGCATGACAGAGAGGAATAAAAGAGAATGCAGGTGCCCATTTTCAAGGTCGACACTTTGGGGAATTAAAGAGTTTCATATAACCATAGCTGTTTGACCATAAAACTTGAGCACAATTAGTTGATAAATGTAGCAGGAAGCCAAAGATTCATCCCCTGTGTTTAAGTTTCCAATCTGTAATTCTTCTATTGTGTTTATGTTCTTGTAAATAATCTCCTCCCATTTTTTCTTTCCTCTATTAGATATGATTTATAAAGTCTCAGATAGCATGCATTCTTCATGTTCAATATTACTGTATGATGTTTGGTAATGACACATAAGTGATCTCCTCTTAATGTATGGCCATTTATTGTCATTTTCTTTATGCAATTGAATGATATGCAAAGGGTACCTCATTAAATTTGATGTATTAATATGTTAAGTATTTGAATCATGTTTTATTGTTCTATGTACACCTATTACAACTGCTAAATTATTAATTTCTCAGCACACTATTCTATTTCCATAAGCTACAAGATTCACTCTCAATAGTGCCATGTATGCTTATCTTCTTTTTCTTCCAATTAACCACTTCATTTTCCTTTTAAATATTCATTATCTGAAACACTCGTAGACATATGAATTTGATAGTTGAGATCATTTGTCATCTAAGTTGAGGTTGTTTAAGGTCCTATAATTTCAGAAGAGAAAGAGAGAAAGAGAGGGAAAAATTCCCAAATACTTTTGATCCAGATTATTTTGAGAACAAAATGAGAGTAGAGATAAAATAAATAAATGTACAGATATATATCAGATATCAAATAATATAATAGAGATATATCAGATATATAACCATAAACAAAAAGATACAATAATACATAATTTCTATTAAAGAGTGAAAATTATAAAACTGTAGAAATACAGAGTGAAAGACTCACGAGAATAGTGACAACTTATCTTTGAGAAGAGATGTGGCGACTACGCTCATTCACATAAAGGTGGATATTACAATGAGGCTTCGAAAACATTTTTAACATAAATAAAATCCAAAACCCTAACTACGAAAGATGAAAATACAACAGTTTTGCGGACCTCGTTTTGGGTAGTTTGGTGTATCAACTTCCCAAGGGCATAACTTTGGCAAATGATCTCTGTTTGTGACGCACCATATCTTGTTGGAAATGTATCGATGGGGAGATTCATTTTGGGGGCTCAATCATAGCCTTTGTATATAATTGAGGTTCTCGATCATTAAAAGATTTCATTTAGGCCCTCAAAATGGTCCCATGCATTTGGGACTCTACTAAATATAGTAAGTATCCAAAAAATTGTTTTGAGCCAGTTGGAATAGGTTGGTGGCCACCGATACCCACCTGCTTCAATCCTACCTCATTAGTAAGTAATTAGCTCCATTGCATTGATTTCCTGGGGAAGGGGGAAAAGCGTTTGCTGAATATGAACCTTGGTGAGTTACTTGCCTTGCTGGAGAAGTTGCGTTGCTTGGTTTGTGGAAGGTTGTCGAGAACCTGATGTTGGAAGGGTTGGAACTTTTTAATCAATTTGGCTACATGAGATGAATGTGTGCAAAAGGAATATTTGTGCTTTCATTCAATCTTGTTGACCTACTTCTACTGGATAAAAGGTGCTTGGATTGAGGGTGCAGTGGTTGCAGTGTCCTTTTGTTCACCTTTTGAACAGATTGTGAAGAGGTTGAATGTTGTAGTATGAGATATTACTTTTTGGCACTATTTATGTGGGACAATAGTTGGAACTACCTATGGTATCCTGTAGAGATGAACCCCTAAAGTAACAATGACACTATGGGGTCAAGACTCATAAATAACATGGCACTTCCACATATATGGCTGGCCCAAAGGAACATCATAGACATCTAGCAGGGAAACATCACATAATACCTCATCCCTGAAGGGCTGGATGCCGTATGAAAATCGACACTGCAGGATGCCATGAAGATCGCGTCTTTGGAAAAGCCACCCGAGGTTGTATGGATGCAGGTGTGGTGTTGTCGACAATCCCATTTTTTTGATGACCTCTTCTAATATGAGGTTTTTCTAGCTTCCTCTATCAACAATAAAATGAAGCGGGGTCCCCTTCACCCACATCTGTGAATGAAAAAGGAATTCCCCTTATTCAATATCTACAGGTTGAATTGTTGCGGTCTCGACAGTAGCAGTGGGGTTTGCGTCGATGATATGTCTTCTCCCATTATTTTCTGAATTAGATTATGAATCAGGGTTCGACTCCTTTTCTTTGATCTCGACCACTAATGATTTTCTTGAGAGACATTCATCAGTGTTATTGAGGGGATTTTGTGGTAATCATACCACTTTCCAGTGTCCTTCTTCGTCTTTCCATTACCCTTCTTTTCCTGTGGCTTGGACTGTTTTTCTGGAGGTTGGTTTTTAGGGATGTCTTTACCATACTTTGTTTGTTGCGGATTCACAGACCCGAACTCCTATTTGTTTTGGTGACTAAATTTCAACTCGATTTTGACAACATATTGATAGGAAGCTCCCAGTGATTAGACGTCTAGTAAATCCAATTTGGTTTGGATGTACCTATGTAGAGGCCTACGATATTTCAGAACTAGATGCCTATCAGAGTATTTGATACTGATCTTAGTGTGCAAGGTATGAAAATAATTTGAGAACTCCAACATTGTTTTTACCCTCTCTTGCTACAATGTGGTCAATTTCATGTATTGGTCGTCATAGTTACCAACATGGTAATATTGTTACTTGATCGCATCCACAAAAAATCCCAAGTGGCCTCGACCCCATATATTCCAGACTCATCAGTGGAACTTTTATCCCAGTAATTGTTGGCAAATGTTTAACAGGTAGCGTATGCTTGTCATTGATGGCAAGTACAACAATGAAGATGGAAGGATCAGAGTGTGCATCGATGAAAAACAAGATTCGGAGGTGAAAGCTCAGGAGGAATAACATCGAGGAGAACACGCGCAGCAAAGCTCAAGATACAGGAGTTTGCAGAGGATAAGGAAGAAAAAGGTCGAGGCCATTGAGAACTTGTAATTCTCCCAAGGTTGGGAGGAAAGTGTGCAAAGCTCAGGAGGGAGCACGGCCGCCATCAGATTGGATGAAGAAGAAGATCTGGGCCATTGGTTTCTATGACTAGGAGGAGCTCAGGAGAAGTCTACAGAAGGGAGAGATCGAGAGCCGTTGGATCTCACTCAGAAATCCCGTCAGCCGTCAGATCGGACAGGAGCTGCACGAGGTTTACCATCGAGAAAAGCCAAGGTGAAATTCTAAAAGGAGGGTTGACTCATCGGGGTTTCACATATCGAGAATCCCATGAGCCAATGTATTGCGGCATTGAAAAGATCAAAACCCCGACGAGTGGTAAGAATGCGGTCACAGGGATAACGGTCATATGGGCCAGGAGCCTAGCCAGGAGAGCTAGTGCGTAAAGAGTGCGTCGGGATTCGAGGGATCGCGAATCCTGAGGACATACATGTTTCGACATGGGAAAGTACAAAAACCTGATGAGGAGGTTGGCTGCGGTCATATAGGAGAAGGTCACGTGGACCACGAGCTTAATTGAAGGGCTAATTGAAGTTAGAGGCGTCAAATCCAAGCGCAGGGTTCGACCACCGTTGGATTGAGGAAAACCTGCACGTCCTTTAAAAGTACAAGGAGTAGAGGGCTCACAAAAACTCAACGTAATCTGAGCCGTCAAATCAAGATCACATATGAACCGTTGATCGGAGTTTCGAGGATCGCATTTTGGAAATGTCAAAGAAACAATGCAATAGGAATCCCGATTTCTCGATATGCAAATTCCCGACGTATTCTGAGCCGTCAGATCAAGCTTTGATCTGGACCGTTGATTCCAGTCAATGGAGAGGCATCAGGGATCGAGAGTTGGACATGTAAAAAATTATTGACATCAGGAATCCCGATACCGCGATAGGTGAAATCACGATGTAATCTGAACCGTCAGATCAAGTGTTGATCGGAGGACTACTGATGCACGACACAGTGAAACTGCCAGAAACCATTGATGGCGTCTGCTAGAGAATTCAAAGAGACACCTGTGTGATCGCTAGAGGAGATGAAGAGTCTCCAAGCTTCGTCCAAGTGAAGGAAGACTATTCTTAGAAGGGATTGACAGATGGATGAGCGTGGAAGCCTGTAACTAAAACAGAGAAGGTGAGCTCAACTGTCACAAAGAAGATGAAGAGTCTCAACTGCCAGAGAAGCTGAAGAGTCATGATGATGATCAGACAGAACATTCAAGAGGTGGAGGATAACGGCACGGAGTCAACATGCAGAGGCATTGCGAACATTGCATGCACAAGGCACAAAAGCTATAAATACATAGTACAGAGAAGAGAAGGGGGTTGTTGCTGTTGCTGTTGGAGGTTGCTGTGAATGTTGTTGGTGAAGGTGATTCATGTGTGAAGAAGGAGGAGAGTGCAGCAGCTGAAGAGAATAGAAGAGGAACTGTGCAATGAATGGACATGGCGCACAGAGCATAAAAAAAACCCGGAAGAACATACAGCGCAAGTGATGTGTGCAGAAAGGCAATGAGGCAGACAGAGCAATGAAATGCAACAGAACAGTGATGAGTCTGGTAAGCCATTGTTGAACATCGTATCACTGTAATAAGTTTCAGTAGTAAATATTTATATTTCAGGGTGGTTGGGAGGAGCTAGGGAGGACTTGTGTCCTCAAAGGTTCAAGTGGGTGCTTGAACACAGGGAGTTGGTGCTTCCTTCTAGTTGGTGCTAGAGAAACCAAGGAGTTGGTGCTTCCTTCTAGT
>ML776968.1:610801-629356 GCA_009831015.1 Picea engelmannii | reverse complement strand
CACATCTCATAGACACAATGCCATTCTTGTGATAGTGGATAAGTTAACCAAGAGTGCTCATTTTATTCCGGTTAGAGACACTTACAATGTCACTGATGTGGCACGTGTGTTTGTAAGTGAGGTTATCCGTTTGCATGGGATACCTAAGAAGATCATTTCAGATAGGGACTCCAGATTCACTTCTAGGTTTTGGACAAGTTTGTAGTCAGCGTTGGGGACCCAGTTGAACTTAAGCACATCTTATCATCCTGAAACAAATGAGAAAACTGAGAGAGTAAATCAAGTCATGGAAGACATGCTCAGGATGTATGTCATGGATAATCAAACCCATTGGGAGAAGTACCTACCTTTGGTAGAGTTTGCCTACAATAACAGTTTTCATAGCTCCATCGGAATGCCACCCTATGAAGCTCTGTATGGAAGGCCATGCAAATCGCCGTTGAGTTGGGATAGATTAGAAGACCGAGTAATAGTTGGGCCATGATTGATTCAAGAGATGGAGGAATAAGTGATTCAGATTAGGCAGAGACTAAAGTAAGCACATGATAGGTAGAAAAGTTATGCGAATGCACATAGGACCAACCGAAGTTATGAAGTGGGAGACCAGGTTTTCATTCGTATCAGGCCTAATAAGACTACCATATGGTTCGGTAAGGGGACAAAGTTGTCACCTCGATTTATAGGACCATTCAGAATCCAAGAGAAATTTGGACCCGTTGCCTATCGTCTCGTACTGCCACCCCACGTGCATAAAACTCATAATGTTTTTCATGTATCTGTTTTACGTCATTATGTTGCTGATGAATCACATAAACTAAATTGGAAGGAATTGAAGGTATCGGACATGGGAACTCTCATGGTAGAACCGTTACACATGTTGGACCATATAGTTCGACATCTCAGGAACTATCTGGTAGACCAAGTTAAGGTCCAATGGGACAAGTATAGTCCAGGATCTGCTACTTGGGAAGACGCCGAGACACTATGACGAGACTATCCCTCACTTTTTTTGACCACCTCAAGAATATGTTTCTCGAAGGTTGCGTGTATGTAACACCACCTTTTGACTTAGACAACCAGGATTACCTGAGGCCTACATTATTTTATATTTTCTATTCACAGTGAAACTATTAAATGATACACTTAAACTTTTAAGACGTATGAACCTTTATGAATGTTTAAATATATTTGGATAATGATGGATATGATGTGATATATTGTTTGAATGTAAATTTTATGAATGTTTAAATGTTATTGATGATGATGGATATGATGCAATATATTGTGTGAATGAGAATCCTATGAAGGTTTAAATGCTATTAGAATGATGTTGGATATGATGCAATCTATTTGGTAAAAGATAATTTTATGAATGGGTGTCGAAATTGAATTATGGGATATTATGAGATCTATTTCTAACTTGAAAACTTTGATGTTAAGTTGTTGGTACATGGATACCAAATTGAAATGATGGTTGTAGGCAATTACATGATGATAATGCATAGAAATGTATGAGTTTGTGTTACAGACTAATCTGCAAGTTATGGGCTATGAAATAACCAAGGGATAATGATGATGAAAGTGGATGTCATGACCACTAGCCGAGAAACATTATGGTATGAGTCTTTGTATGTGAAATTATATTGGTTTGGATGCATTGCTATGATATATGGACCAGTGCAGGATTTCAGGTGATGAGACTGCCCAAAACCGAATAAACGATGACAAAACTCCCAGCAACACGATGCCACTGTATATACCATTGTAGGGTGTGGACCCTAGTTATGATTAGGAGGGGTGTAGGAATTTCCCACCGTGTATCCTCCAAAACTTGAAGTCATGGGAGGATGATGTTATATCACGCTCCCCTAGACGTGTGATGATGACTATCAGTTGATTTCTGGGGAAGCTTGGTCCAGATAGTGACACTTCTGCTTACGGGTTCTATTTGGAGTTAGGTCAATATAGTTGACGCTCCAAGATAGTCCAGTAGAGGAAGGATAGGAATGGAAGATGGAAGTAAGTTAGGGAGGAAGGATGAGTAGAAACCATTGAGAGAGTATGGAGATTTGTCTTATGGTGGAATTTATTGTTTTTCCCTTCTGAAAAGAAAATGTGTATATATGAATATTCATAATTACGTAACTAAACCACAATTGTCTAAATAAAATTGCTGAACTAGATAATTGTAATTAAAGGATTTCGCAAACATTTGATTGGTTTATTGTCTTTCATAAAATGAATAGTCTTCTTGAATGGATTGGATGCATGAGGAAATTACTATAGAGATGATAGTTATTGATATTAGTACATGAACGAGACTTGTATGTACTAGCTACACATGCATTTCTTGCACATGTTCACTAGTATGAATGAGTTTCTTGGCTTACTTACTAATAATGATGATCATTTGTTATGAATGTGTGGACCATGTTTCTTTTCCCTTGTATCATAGAATAATTTAATTTCGGGATGAAGTTTCTTGAAGGGTGGGTGTATGTAACAACCCTAGTTAAATGATATCTTAAGGTTTATCAAGTATAATTAATTAGATAATTAACTATCCTAATATGTTTTAGTTAAACAATGATTATTTATTAATAATATTAATTAATTATTTATTTTTTAATTAATTGTTTATATCTGTTGATTGATTAATTAATTAATTAATTGACTCATTAAAGGTTTGGGTAATGAATTAAAGGGCTTAATAATTGTAATTTATTTATTATAAGACTTTACGTATGCAGGGGGGGAATGAAGAATTGAGTGGAGGGATAAGGTAATAAATGGAAGGATAAGGTAATAAATGGAGGGATAAGGTGGGTGGCATTAAAGGAGGGTAGGGAGTCGGTGAATGGGGGGAGATATGACTGGGCAGAGGCCTTCGGGAAGGGGGATTATGAAAAATTGGGAGAAGAGGACTGTATTTTGGGTTGGATATTTTTCTGGTTTTGGAGATTGGGTGAACTGTTGCAGGGGGCACTAGGTTGCTGGGAGTTTTGGGCTCTGGGGCCAGGAATCCTCACGGAATCCTGGAGCTAGGGAGCCGGAAAGGATGCTCCTAGCTGGTTGGGTGGTTAGTCGGTTTTGGGTAGGGTTTGGTTAGAGCATCAGGCAGAGTTTTGGGCAAAGCAACAGAGAGGACATCCAAATATTGGGATAATAGCATCAACCAGAGGTATCTATATTCTGTTATGTAATTTATTAAATTGTTGTTCATAAATTTAAATTTATGTTGCTTATATGCTGAACGAAATGGCTTATTGCTTATGCTAAATAATCTTAATGTTTAAATTTACAATTTTTTTTAGGCTTTGTTAAACGAGGTTCTTACATTTCACAAAAGTTTCAGAGAATTTACAGGAGGATACAATACTTCTTTCTTCCTTGCAAGATATTAGTCAAAATTCTATTCAGATGGAGATTTCGTCTTTTAAGGATGGTTATGATTTTCCTTTTTGAACATTGTTGTAATGAAGAAATTGAGTCAGTTATAGAATACATGTAATATTTATTTTACAATAGTGAACACAAGAAAGAATTTTATGGAACTAAGCTTGAAATGAATGTTAGTGATAGGTATATTCATGAGTATTTGTAGGAAGAGACCATGTTTTATTTCACTCCTATTGATCAAAATCAAGATTGTGTTGCTGGAAAGTTTGTATATATATGACAAGGTAACATCATTGATGATGTATTTCCCCATTTCTTTTATAATCCATCTACTACCCAATGGTTGGTTCATGAGGATCCTGCTCATATTGGATTCTACAAGATAGATCCTATTTTTATGAAAACAAAGTTGAAGAAGATGTGCAGAGTTCTGCAACATCATTCAAAAAAAGTTCAAGTAGAAATATGTTCATATTTGACCGTCATGACACATAATCATAGATTTCTATTGAACAACACTTCTCTAAAGTGGATTTATCGAAAAATGGTATAAATACACATGTCTATGCGAGTTCTGGGGGTTTAGATGAAGGGTTTTAGATTGATGAATTATTTTCATTTGTTCTTGAAGGTACATATATTGATCATTGTGAACAAGAACCAATTGAAATATTAGCATGTGATGAAGCTTATGTACTTCCTCGTTTTTCTTCATCATAATTGCAAACAAAGATATCAAAGGGTATTTAGGAGAAGTTCAGTCAAATCAATCATGAAGAAAAAGCCTCAAATTTTGTTGAGAAATATGTCATCCCTCATATATTTCATGGCCCAGTTGCATTCTAGTTGGAATATACATTATCCATAGTCTCATATGACTTAGATTATATGAAGCTTATATTTTCAGATCATGAGTATGAACTTCATAATTTGTTGCAGTCTCCGCTTTTGATTGTTCTTATTGCAAAAAAGTACATATAAGGAGTTCAACCATGTAGTAAGGAGCTTGCCTTATATCATTGGAAGTATCATTTCACTTTATCAAAGTAGCTGGAATGGTTAGAGTAGGAAGATTATGTACATAAATAATCTTCCAGTCAAGCATTTTCTTTCAGTTTGTAGAGTTTGATTTAATTTTACTTCATTCACCATTCATTACTTCAGCAAGTAGGTAGGCTTCTAAAAATATAAGTTGTTGATCATTTTTGTGTCGCATGTCAGATCAATTTTTAGGTTTGAAGGACATGTATCATTTTAGGTAGACTTCATAAACCAACAAAAGAAGGCACTTAGTCTATAGTTCTTATCAAACTTCAAGGGTATGATGTCCCTGCTGAAGCCAAATGTTAGTACTGCATTTGTTCATGCAATAAAATGAAGGATGACTGAATTTATATGCTCGACATCAGACAAGTTAACAGTAGAAAGTCGAGCTTCAAGAGCCTCTACATAGCTCAAAGTCTATTTTTCCTAAGGAAAAATTAAGAAGAAACAATAAAATTTACGCCCTTAGGCGTATAATGAAAAACTTAATCCCTCGGGGCTTGTCGCAGTCCAAAATGGGATTGTCACGGTCCAAAAAGGGCTTGTTGCAATCCAAAATGGGATTTTCACAGTCCAAAAGGGGCTTGTTGCAGTCCAAAAGGGGTTTTTTCACGCATGAAAAGGGGGACTGAGACAATAGCCCAGGGGATTTCCAAAATAATGCGGCCTAAAGAACCAAGCGCCAACATTTCGGGAGTTTTTCGGACATGGAAATATAAACGAATCATATTACATCATGTGTTCTACCTTCTAGATCAACAGTCATCAAAGTTCCCCATCAGAGTCATCTCGGAACCCATCTCCTATACGACATCGATGAGACACCTCCGATCAACAACCCAGATTTAGGTAAGTGCACCTCCGATCAACGATAAAGATATGATCTTAGGTATCACGACCTACTGACAAGATGTTATTCTAGCCTTCCAATAGAGAAACAGTAGACCCAACCAGAGGTTTCCACATTGACATGTGGAACCTGCCACATGCATATGTAAAAATATCAAATTTGGGTGCCCCGTGTCCTGCTCCCTTGCCACGTTAGTCCCACCATGGGAAAATAGAAATTCGCCATGTGTCTAGGTTGGTGACATCATGATGATTTTTTCCTTAGCCATTTTTTGGTTCGTGGTCGAGCAAGATCGACGGTTCTCGTGCATTCTTAGTTCCTATGATGGATCAACGATTGTTGTAGTTCCTTATTTAGAGTCAATTTTGAAATAATCCTGCTGCACCCCAAAGAGGAACCTACAATGGATGATACAATTCTTCTTTCAGACCTCTTCCAAGTGGGAACGATCAACGGTCTAGATCTCATGATAGCCCGCCAGGAGATCCATATCAGAGCCAACCATAGGTTTCCACGTGGATAGGTGGAACCCATCAGATGTAAGGTAAACATATCAAATATGGGTGACATGTGTCCTACTCCCATGCCACGACAGTGCCACCATGGGCCAATAGAAAATCGCTACATCTCCAGGGTAAAATCAACATGACAATTTTTTATTGAGCGAAATTTTTCATTCAAATGCGATTATATCAACGACCTCCGATGTGTGGTCCAGATTTTTCTCGTGGACCCCTTAGAAGCCCCCTTGCTGGAGTCCTATTTGAACATGATCCTTCAACACTCCAAATGGGCACCAACGATGGATGAACCCAATCTATTTGGAACTTTTTCAAGTGGGACCGATAAACAGTCTAGATATTCTCTAGGGTATCAAATCCTCCAGACCAGGTGCCATGTCAACCTGCCAACAGAGCACTATCAAATCCAATCAGGAGCTGCCACATCGACAGGTGTAACCCCATAAAATATTCCCCAAATCATATCAGATCTGGGTGACACGTGTCATGTATCCCTGCCACATCAACAAGAGTGTTGGGTTGTTATATTATTTGTAGTGAAAGTCTAGTCGAGGTGGATCGACTGACAGTCAAAGTCAAAGAGAATCGACAACAAGTCGAAGTTTGAGGTGGTTCGACCAGGTAAAGTCGAAGTCGAAGAAATTGACAACATGTCAAAGAGGTCAACCAACAAGAGGTTAACAAGGAGGCATGTGGCATCCAACTAAAGACCGAATGAAGGTCAACTAGTAATTGACTGGTAATCAATTGGTAATATGACTTGGTAGTCGATTGTAACAGAATCCTGAGATTCATGGGATTTGTAGCCAATGATCTATGTGGATCTGTAACTATTTTTGGGTGCATTTTATTTAGGGTTTTTCCTACTATAAATCCTATAAAAAAGGTGTGTTGTAATGCTGTAAAATCTAATCAATCAATTAATTATCGTAGAGGTTGCTGGTCATGTAGATATAAGCCAAATTGGCTCCAGGGTTGTTCTTGTGTAAAGAAAGAAGGTATGATGTCGATTGTTTCTTAGGTGTGGAACAAGGTTATACATGTAACCTTTTATTATGAATGAATAAGAAAACAAGAGAGAAAAATGCTCAAGGAATTTTTTTTTTCCCGGTTTGTTTTTCTGGGGTAAAATATATGTGTACCGTGTGTTTGCTTTGTCATTTAATTTCTTGATTAAATATTTATTCCTCTCTTCTTCTAGGTTTAGCGTGGAAGTGTTCCTCATTTCCTAACATGTGGTATCATAGCTTGGTTTAACAACCTTGGATCTGAGCTAAACCCTAGGTTAAATAAGAGTCGTAAGTCAGAAATATTTAAAGATTGTGCTAAATAATAACGAGCAACTCGAGAATAGAGATACAAAATTTCAATGGCCTGAATTTTGAGCTTTGAAAGCTTAAAATTGAATGTATCCTTGTAGATCGAGACAAATGGACAACATTTTTTCCAGGTACCATGCCTACAAGTATGTCGAAGGAAGAATGGGGGAAACTTGAGAGAAGGGAAATGAGTACGATTCAACTTTGTCTTGCAGATTCAGTGTTGTTGAATGTATGAGGTGAAGATTCAGCCAAGAAACCATGGGACAAGTTGGGGAGCTTGTACCAGTCAAAATACCTAGTAAATAAGTTGTTTCTCAAAAATAAACTATATCTTCTGAGGATGAGTCAGGGTAGTTTCATGACTGAGCATTTAAATGCATTTAGTACTATTATAATCCATTTATATTCTATGGATATTAAAATCACTAAGGAGGCGAAATGTATTAGCCTATTCACAAGAAGTGCTAGATTTCACAAATATATTCTATACCTTGTGCACCAAGCTGGGGTATCAAATATTTAGAGCGACATCTAGTGCTCAAGTATCGTGGTGATCTGCATAGATACATCCAGACTAAAATGGAATTTCTAGACATCTCTTCCTTGGGCGTGGGCTACCGATATGACATCAAAATCGAGCATAAGATCAAACAAAAGATGCGACAATTTGGGCTTGGGAAATCCTCAGAACAAAATCTAGGAAAGGGCGGCCCCAACCCACAGAACAAAGGACAGATAAAATATATACACTATCAGGACAACTAGTCCAAGACGCAAGCAAAGAAGGACACCAGAAATAAAAAGAAAGATAATGGGAAGTGGTGTGACTTCCACAAGAGCCCTTGGCATAACACTACTAACTACTGCTCAAATCAGTCGTTGGTGGCCGAAGTGAAAGCATATGAATCAGATGTGAGTTCTGAATCTAATTCAGAACTAAAAAGGGGAAGATGGATCATTAACACAGAACCCAGTGCCACCATTGCTACCACAAAGCTCTAGCCTGTTGAACCAGATGATCCAGAAGAAGGAGAGTGCCTCTTCCATTCACAAAAGTGGGTAAAATATACCCCACTGCACTTCATCATTGATAGCAGTAGCTAGAAGAACCTCATCTCAATAGAGGTTGTCAAGCGGTTGGTCCTGCTGACAACACCACACCCACAACCATACACCATTGGATGGCTCCGCTAAGGAAGTGATCTCCGCGTCAGCCAACAGTGCCAACTATCATACGGCATCAAGCCCTTCAAAGACGAGGTATTTTGTGATGTTTTTCTTGTCGAAGTTTGTGATGTTCTTTTGGGCCAACCTTATTTATGGAAACTTCATGCTGTATACAAGTCTAGGCCTCGTAGTGTTATTATTACTTTGAACAGGAAAATGTACAGGATACCCGAGGTAGTCCCACCTAGTGCTATTTCCTTGATCTCTACCAAGCAATGCAGGAAGGTCATCTCTAAGATGGGGAAGTTTGTCTTCTTCATGATTCACTATCAGAATGAGAGAACTATGACAACCACATCTAGGGTCTCTTCGGTCGACCTCTCCACACAATAGAAGAAAGTAGATAAGGTCGTCAAAGAATACTCATATATCTTCTCCTCACCTACTGGGATACCTCTGCACTGTCAGGTTAAGCACCCCATTGATTTGACCCTCGACACACCGCTTCCCAATGGTCCAGTATATCACCACTCTATGTTAGAGAATGAGCAGATCAAGCGACAGATCCAAGAACTGCTTTATAAGGGGCACATCCGTCCCAACTCATCACCTTGCGGGAGCCCAATCATGCTAGTACACAAGAAATATGGAACCTGGTGACTCTGCATTGATTATTGATCCCTGAATGAAATCACAATCAGAAACCGGTACACAATTCCCTGAATCAACAACCTCCTTGATCAACTCACGGGGGCCAAATACTTCAGTAAGAATTATCTGAAGTTTGGATACCACCAGTTCCTGATGGAACAAACAGATGTATGGAAGATCACCTTCAAGTCAACGGAAGGCCTTTTTTAATGGTTGGTCATGCCCTTTTGGGTCTTGAACGTCCGAAGCCGTTTCGAGTCCCTAAACGACGTTTTTTTTTTGGTATGTAGCAATCAAATATTTTACCATGAAATTTTTTCTTCAAAAGTTGTAGTCCACGGATAGATATTTCCAACGACCTATCGTACACCTAAAATGAATATCGTATGAAAAAGTTATGACCCCAGGAAGTTGATGTACTGACTTACCCAAACATGGTCCACATGATTTTCGACACTTCATCTCCTAGGGTTAGGTTTTTGTGTGTATAGGGTTTTTGACACTCCTGTTTATTGTAAAAAGGCCTTCAAAGCCTCATTGTAATCATATTATTTCGAATGAGAGCAACCGTCACATCTCTTCTCAGAGATAAGCGACCACCATTCCAACAAGTTTGTTTTCTGCTGCATTTAACAGTTTCAGCGTATTTCCTTGTTGAATAGAAAACCAATTTTACCGTATCTCTGTTATTCTCTGTTAATAATCTATATTCATTTCATTCTGCTCATAAAATATGGATCAGTGGTATCAGAGTGGTCTTCATCTTGTCATCTTAATTCATGTCCCCAATGAGGTCAGAGTACAAAGAATTGGGTCTCGAGCTTGTTTCTCTTGAGGACCAAAGATCTCGTACACCCAAGCGACCTCTCATGGAAGGAGAAAAGAAAGATGATGGGACATAAGATCCTTTCAAAATGTTTCTTGAGGAAATCCTCACGCAACAGAGGAACACAATGATGGATATTTTCACGTAAATCCTTCGGTGGCTACCAACAGGTGACTCATCTTCTTCGAGCGGAGGCGTCGCCCCCTTCAAGGTACAAATAAACTTCGATATTCCTATATTTGAAGGTAAGATAGAAACAGATGGTGTAGAAAAATGGTTGAATCTATAGATGGTGTAGAAAAACTTTGAACAATAAATTGTACAGGATACCTGAGGCAGTCCCACCTAGTGCTACTTCCTTGATCACTGCTAAGAAATGCAGGAAGGCTATCTCTCAGATGGGGAAGTTTGTCTTCTTCGTGATTATCTCTCAGAATGAGAGAAATATCACAACCACATCCAGGGTCTCTGCAACCGACCTCTCCACACAACAGAAGCGAGTAGATAAGGTCGTCGAACAATACTCAGATATCTTCTCCTCATCTACCGGGATAAATCTTCACTATCAGGTCAAGCACCCCATCGATCTAACCCCCAAAGCACGGCTTCCCAATGGGCCAATCTATCGCCACTCTATGTTAGAGAATGAGGAGATCAAGTGACAGATCCAAGAATTGCTCCACAAGGGGCACATCCATTCTAATTCATCAACTTGCAGGAGCCTAATCGTGCTAGTACAGAACAAAGATGGAACCTATTGACTCTGCATTGATTATCAGGCCCTGAATAAAATCACAGTTAGAAATCAGTACCCAATTCCCTGAATCGACGACCTCCTTGATCAACTCACGGGGACCAAATACTTCAGTAAGATTGATCTGAAGTCTGTCCACTACCAGGTCCCGATAGAATAGACAGATGTATGGAAGACCACCTTCAAGTCAAAGGAAGGAATTTTTGAATAGTTGGTCATGCCCTTTGGTTTGACAAATGCTCTAGCTAATTTCAGGAGGATGATGGATGATATCCTATTACCATTCACCAATACTTTTGTAGTGGTGTATTTGGATGACATTCTCATTTACAGGAAGTCTTGGGAAGAACACTTGCAGCATATTCAATAGGTTCTGCACACCCTGTGACAACACAAGCTATACGCCAACTTGGAAAAATGCTCCTTCAGCATGGTCAGGGTTGATTACCTGGAATACATTGTTGATCAACATGGCGTACATGTGGATCCATCCAATATCCAAGTCCTCCATGACTGGCCATCCCCAAACACACTCATTGAGCTTCAGATCTTCTTGGGCCTTGCCAATTTCTACCGCAGGTTCGTGTTGGGATTCTCCCATATTGCATGGGCCCTCAGCCAAATAACTAGGGGGGGTGGTAAGGAAAAATTTGCATGGGGATGGTCCCAACAATAAGCTTTCGATAATTTGAAGCAACACTTGTGCTCAAACCCAGTACTTTCACTAGAAGACTTCTAACAACCCTTTGTGATCGAGACAGATGCTTTAGACTATGCTGTGGTCGTCATTCTCACCCAGCACAACCACTCCATGGCCTATCATAGTGGGACACTATCAGATGCTGTCCATAAGTACCCTACTTACCAAAAATAAATTTACTCCATTGGGCAAGCCTGCCGCCAGTGGAGACATTACATTCTTTGGAAGGAGACAGTCATCAAAACTGATCATAAGCCACTGTAGTTCATGCAGACACAAGGAAAATTATAGAATGACCGCTATAAAAAGTGGTCCACATAATTACATCAATTCCACCTCAACATCAAGTATAAAACAAGAAGCACACACTGCGTTGTTGATTTCCTCAGTAGACCGCCAGTCGTGACACTCACCACGGTGCTAGACTCTTGCGGCCATGAGACCTCTAGATGGCCCCAACTCTATGAGATAGGCCTAGAATTCACCACCACCTACCAAATGTTGGGTGCAAACGCAGTTGTCGATAATTTCCATCTTTAGGATGGGTTGTTGTGTCATCTACTCCATATCTGCGTTCCATCAAGTGAGCGAGCGAAGATGATTTGGGAAACCCACTACAGTTGGGTGGAAGGACACTTCGGCATCAAGAAGAAAGTGGTGATGCTACAGAAACATTTATATTGTTCGAAACTTCGACATGAGGTCAACAAGTATCTCAGGTCCTGCACTGCCTGCGCTATTGCCAAACCAACCACTAAGAAACATGGCCTATACACCCCTCTTCCTACTCTTGACAGGCCATGGGAATCCATCTTCATGGACTAAATGTTGGGCCTCCCATCCACCAATCTGGGAAATGACTGTGTTTTTTTGGTTGTTGATCACTTTTCTAAGATGAAAATTCTGGTTGCCTGCAAGAAGAGCATCACAATAGAAGCCACTGCCAAGCTCTTCTTTGAACGATTCTGGGTACATTTTGGAATCCCACAAACCATTGTCTCAAATCGGGACAATCGATTTCTCAACACATTCTGGTCGATCATCTAGTCACTGTTGGAAACCAATCTCACCAAATCCACGACCTTCCACCCCAGACAGATGGCCAAACCGAGGTCATAAATAAAATGATCATGGATATCTTGCGCATGTATAATTACAAGAACCCTCACACATGGGATGAGAGTATTCCCTATGTCCAACATAGCTACAATCGAGCCCTGCATAGATCAACCGATCACAACCCCTTTCAGGTGGGGTTGGGATTCCAACCATTGGGTCCCATAGATGTTGCACTTCCCCTTGCGGTGACCTCGATTGACTCATATCCTGCTCCAAATGAAGCTGAAAAAGCCACCCAGTTCATTGAGAGGATCTAACACATCCACCAACAGGTTCAGGATATCCTACAAAAGTCCAATGAAAAGTACAAGAAGTGCCATGATCAACATCGAGTGCCACATAAGTTTCAGGTGGGTGACAAAGTTTGGTTGCATTTGAAGAAATTCCTTACAGGACCCCATCAGAAGCTTCATCCACTCTGTTATGGGCCATACACCATCAAAAAGGCTATGGGGGATAGTTCTTTTGAGCTCAACATTCCTCCTTTCCTTGGCCTGCACCCAGTGTTCAACGTGGACCTCCTTCGGCCTTATTTCCCACCATTATTGGACACCTCAAACGTAGCAGAACAATTGACACCAACAGAGTTCAACCCCGACTGCATACAAAAAGAATCGAGTGATCAGATTGTGGACACACATATCAAGGGATATTGACAACAAAGCATCTAGCTTTATCGAGTCATCAAAGCAGGGCAACTCCTGCACCAAGGCAAGTGGCTCACCTGGGGCCAACTTCAGCAGAAATTTCTGCATTTGATGGGGAAACTCAATGCAATGGAGACCATTTCTTCCTAAGGAGGGAGAATTGATCCAGGTGGATATCAACGACCACCCACCTTTTCTAGTTGGCTCAAAAAAAAATTCTGGCAATTTTGGCAAATTACTATTTTTAGCAATTTTGCGGGTCCTGAACTTCCGGAGCTGTTTTGAGGCCCTAAATGACATTTTTTTAGGTATGTAGCAATAAAAAAGTTTACATTTTTAAATTTTTTCGTCAACATTTGTATTCCTCGACTAGATATTTCCAACGGGCTATTGTACACCTAAAACGGGGATCGTATGCAAAAGTTACAACCCCTGGAAATTGATGTACTGACTTACCCAAACAAGGCCCAGATGAATTTTGGCGCTTCATCTCCTAGGGTTAGGTTTTTGGATGTCTAGGGTTTTTGACACTCCTGTTTATTGTAGAAAGGAATTCAGAGCCTCATTGTAATCATCTTCTTTTGAATGAGCGCAACTATCACATCTCTTCTCAAAGATAAGCCACCACCATTCCAACAAGCTTGTTTTCCACTGCATTTTACAGTTTCAACTTACTTCCTTCCTGAATAGAAAACCAGTTTTACTATATCTCTATTATTTTGTGTTAATAATCTATTAATAATATGTAGTCATTTCGTTCTACTCATAAAATCCAGATCAATGGTATTAGAGTGGTCTGCTCCTTGTCATCTTAATGCATGTCCCCAACGAGGTCAGAGTACAAAGAATTGGGTCTCGAGCTTGTTTCTCTTGAGGAACAAAGCTCTCACATGCCCAAGCGACCTATCATGGTAGGATAAAATAAGTATGATAGGATAGGAGATCCTTTCAAAATGTTGCTTCAGTAATCCCTCACGCTACAAAGGAACGAGATGATGGATAGTTTCGTGCAAACACGTCGACGACTACCAACAAGAGACACATCTTCTTCGAGTGGAGGCGCCTCCCCATTCAAGGTACAAATAAACTTAGATATTCCTGTATTTGAAGGTTATATAGACGCAGATGGTGTAGACAAGTGGTTGAATCTACTAGAAGGGTATTTTTCTATCCATAACGTTTTGAATAGAGAAAATATTACTTTTTCTCTCCTCAAATCCATTTCCCATGTCAAAGATTGGTGGGAAACTTTCTGTGAGAAAAAGGAAACAAAGGAACCCTCGTAATTTACAGTCACGACCACCTGGGAATCCTTAAGGGATTCTATTAAGGAAAAATACTACCCTTTTGGAAGTTATGACGACTTGCATACCAAATGGACCACACTACGGCAAGAAAGAGACCAAGCAGTGCCAAATTTCACAAATATCTTCCAAACCTTGTGCACCAAGCTGGGTATAAAAGATTTAGAGAGACATCTGGTGCTCAAGTATCGTGGTGCTTTGCATAGATACATCCATACCAAAATGGAATTTCTGGACATCTCGTCCTGTTGGCAGCCAATTCAATTTTTTTTAATTGCCCTAAAAGTTGCCTACACCTATGTCTCTTGAATTTCAAATTTCTGTCGCATTTCGCAAAAGACGACAGTTTCATTTCAAGCAACATTTGCAAATTCGTTTCAATTTAGTTTTCACGACTAAAAGATTGAAAACTCACCCATCGTCATTTGGACTGTTATGACCTTCTCATTGATATGCTGATTGGTACTTACCTTTGGTTTATTTTTCGAACTATGTCCATTTTTTTATCATCACTCTGATTGCGCAACTTGATTTTTTTTAATTGATAAGGCATTGAGTTTGTTGATTGACGAATTATACTTGGTTATATAGAGGTCATGATGGATTAAAGTTTTCTTTATGATATGATCCTATTATTATGAGCTCTCGACTTATAGATTTTATAAAATCTCTTGTTGCAATGTTTTATAAACTTGGACTATGCAACAAGCGCATGGGTCAAAGGTGAGTTTGGTGTCATGGCAATGTTTTACACTTGGCGCATTGGTGAAACTTTTGGATTTCATGTTGGTTTGAGCTATACACTTGGCATATTAATATGACATATGGTTTTGGTTTTACATCTGTGTAATGGCACATTGATATGGTTATTCACCAATTCGGGTTGGCTGATTAATATGTTTTAAACGATATTATTATTGATTGAACAACACTGTACTGTGCCATTAATACATTGCATGGCGGTGATAATCCCACCACCTTCGCACGCATTACATTGATTCATTCCCCTTTGAGCGCTTGCATATGTTAAGCCCTATCGATTTTTCCTCCTGCATATTGTATTGTTCAAACCAAACCCTACCATGCACCTGCACCATGGCTCCGGTCGTAAGGGCTGAGCCCAATGGTGGCCAGGCACTGTTAATGTTTGATGGTGCTTACAGTGACCTGGAGGAATTCGGATGGCTCCCGTTCATACGTAAGTTTGATGGCTTTAACCTTGGTGTGGCTCGGCAATTTGCGTTAACCTTCGATGGCTGCCGAGCCAAGGTTGGGGATGTCCAGTTAGAAATTGATGAGCAACTTCTCAGTTTGGCTACTGGTCTGCCTGCTACTGGTCAGAAATGGTCGAAAAATTGCAAGGTAGAAGATGTCCCGTGGACATTATTCTTCCAGTCACAAAAGGTGTGTTCTTGTGACAAGGGTTTGCTTGCAAATATGTTGAAGCAATGCTGGCGCGACTTGCTGATGGTAATCAAGCAGTTCATTACCTGCGAGGGCCGGTATGGTTTCGTTTTCTTGTACCACCTTCGGCTACTTATGGATTTCATGGGTTATGAACTTAATATGACTCACTACTTGCATAGGAGTTTGTTTAAAATGTCTAAAAGGTTCAAACGGAACCAATCCAATACCAGTCTTTTCCATTTTGGGTTAATTAAAATGCTTATGGTTTATGAGTTAGGGTTACACCGAGACTGTTGGAAGGATTTTCTTAAACGTAATAATTTTGGTCACTCGATCCCACCACAGGTTGATAAACCCATGGTGAGCGAGAGTAAGTCGATACCCCCTGTGCCTTACAGTGCTCTGCTGCCTACATCCCTACCCGATTCACCTATCGACCTACCCGGTTCTGTCACCAGTCATGTCGAAAATACTAAACCCATGGATAAAAAGCCTAAGACTAAACCTACTGCCAATTCTAAAGGCAAGAAGAACGCCCGGTTAGTCTCTCGCATGGAAAGAAACAAACCAAAGGCACCTGTTAATCCTGACCCTATCATGGTTAGTGAAGATTCTGACTCAGAGATTGAACATTACCTGGCAAGTGAATACCCCTATTCCGAAGGTCTGTGTGACAAACCCTCATACGATTTTGTGAACAATCTACCACCGTGTTTACAAAATGATCCTAATTATCCAGGCATCAAAATGCCTTGTGAAACCCCTGGTGACTCGTCTAAACCCTCTCCTGCTCCAATCGAAACAACTGCTCCACCATGTGAACAGTGTGGCTCGTGGTTGGAAAGATATTACCTCGATGTGCCAATGCTGTAGTCCAGAATCCACGCTCTGGAAGATCAAGTGGCAAGGCTTACCATCCAGAAGGCAAAGATGCCATCCACTGATAAGAAGCAACGAACAACAGGATCGATTTTGTTTAAAAATGTGGAGTTTGCTGCAGCGGCTGTGAACTCAAAGTTGGCATAGTCCAAACAATCGCACTGGTATGATTATCACCTGTTTATATGATGAATCCACAGCTCTGTGTATAGCCTCGAGTTGAAATTGGTTAATAAGCATGCATTTGTTGTATATAAGTTTGGTTAATCGATTTTCGGATTGGTTTTGATTAGATTTAGTTCCGATCTGATTGATCATGATTGGATTTGATTGTTTTGGATGCTATGTTATTTATTGAAGATTGTTCATATCTTTTCTAAACATAGGTTATCCCAATTTTGGAACACAGTCAATATCTCATTTCGAATTGGTTATATCCTGTGCGATATGGTTGGCTAATTGGTTAGCTATTGTGATTGTATATTCTATGTTTGGACCAATTCGTATATCATTTTTTTATTATATAACCAAATTGCGAATAGATATGAATAATGGCCATTATACCTAAACAAATCGATTTGGACTGTTTTATTATCAGATTGTAACAAATATGTCGTTTGAATTCGATTTGAGGAATGGGATTGATTATATTCAGTCTTACGATTTATGTCTATAATTAAACTCAGCCATATTCGCTTCGGTTATTTACCCGGTTTATATTAGGAATTCTGTCGATTATATCAAAACCCTGTCTGTTGACTGTGTGGTGATCAATAACGAAATTCGTTTAGTCGTTACTCTTTGAGTATGATTTCGTTGGAAACATTTTACCTATCTTTGCATTCGATTGAATGATATCAATTTATTGCTAGGACTATAATGAGTCAACGATGGTTACGATCATTATTTTTGTCTTGTTTGTTCACCATGCGATACTCAGGGATCGAATTCTATAGCAAAGTTTAATGGATGCTGTTATGCATGTTTTATTATAATCGCAACAGTCTTTCCATTTTGGCTTTTAAGTAAAACGATATGAATTTTACACAGCTGTAACCGATCGATTGTGATTGTGTTCGATTATAAATATATCGATCTTGGATACGATGAAATTTACTTGTAATTGCATTTGGATATGAAACAGTGTGGTTATTATTTGACCCGATTTAATGGCAATTAAAAAAAAACAGAGCATTCTTATCCTGTTTCGATTGCATCCTTTCCGATTTGATTTGATTTGAATGATAAATTTGCTTGAACCACTAGTGATTCGATTTTAATGTTTGTTAAAAGAGAATTAAATTGGATTGTGTTTAAAGATTTCATTTGATTTCTATTTGATTCCATATACTATTTTAGACTAGCTACAGAATCAGATGATTCTGTAGCTAAGTCTGTAAGATCATTTTATTTATGTTTTGTTGCTGAAATATCTTTCTAATTGGATATTTGTGTCCTATTGCAGGTAAATTCGAATTGCAATTGAGTTTATGAGCAGTTAGGGGATGTTTCCAAGATTTCACTTGCATTTCATTTCCTAGTTTAGAAGATTTTGGGGATATTGCCCAGATTATGTAATACATTTTAATATTATCCACAAGGAAGTTTTACCTTGTGGAGAGAATTATATATACTTATGATTTTTGGAATAATCATCATCCTCATTCATGGGAGAACAAGGATATAAAGATTTAATACAGACTGGAGCAGAATTGATGTTTTGTCACAGCTTTAGCTTCTCAATATATCAACTTTTTGTTTCATGTTTTGTATATCATTTTGTTTATGGTTTATGACTACTTTAGATATCTAAATCATGTGCAAATGATATAATTTTGATCACTGTTATTCATATCTTGTTTCTTCCAAATAGATAAAAGACATAACAATTGTTAATTCAGTTTGTGAATGACAGGTTTATCTTCTTCATAGATTGAATTGTTATATATAAGTTTTTGCATAACA
>ML776968.1:570460-587262 GCA_009831015.1 Picea engelmannii | reverse complement strand
GCAGACAGAGACATCAGTCTCCCCTAGCACCACCCTGCCACCCTAGTTTCTCTGGCTGCAACCAGATGGAAGCTACAACTTCCTGTGTTCAAGCACCTACTTGAACTTCTGAGGACAACAGTCCTCTCGAGCACCACCCTACCACCCTAATTGCTCGAATAAAAATCTTGCTCAAACCAATTTGCTTATTCTGATATAGCTTGCTTACCATTTCTGCTATGCTGCTCTTTCTTAATCATCTCTGATCTTCTTAACTGCTCAGCCACAAATTCCGTTTTACTTCCTTTGATCTGCTTCTCTACTTCACCTTCTTCTACTGCGCCTTCTCATCTTTTCTCTGCTTCGCAGGTTCTCCTCTACCATTGTCGCGTTTGCAGAGCTCTATCTCACTCTCTTCAACAACACCGAATTCAGTCTCTCTCATTTTCTTTTATACATGCATCCCCGACGGTTCACTTCGCCTTCCCTCTGCCGAAACAAGAACACCTGTCCTGGCAACTGAAATGCTAACCGATTTGTCATCATTAGTCCATTTCTCTTAACGGATTCATAACTGAAGAGTTTAAACTTTGAGGAAGAACAACAACCCTCCGATCAATACTTGATCCAGCGGTTCAGATCCCATCGGGATTTTACTCATCGCGATTTCGGCACTTTCGATGACATAATGTTTATGTCCACAGGAGTCGCAATTTCCCGATTCGCGATGTGCTTCAGCCCTCCTGGCTGAGCCCTGGTCCATGTGACCGTTACCCGTGACTACAACCTAACCCCGTCGGGGCTACAGGGTTTGTGATGCATCAATGCATTCACCCGCGTAATTCCCGATCGTCCTAATCCCGACGCTCCTTTCATATGCTGACAACTGGCCTCCACTACGCCTCTGTCTTCCTTCGCTGCTGTGCTGACAGCTGTACCCCACTCATCGGGATTTCGCGGATCGCGATTTAGAAATGCACAAAACCTTTGTGCCCGGGGTCTTCGATATCCCGATTTCTGATTAGCCGATGAACGACCTCCTGTCGGGCCTTTCGCTGATGGCACCAATCTCCTGCCACACGTCCTCTCAGATGGACGGTCCCGATTGTGTCGGGATTTCAGGACTTCCGATGTCCTGTTTCTTTTGACCTTGGGAACTCCGATTTCCCAATTGGCGATATGCCGACTCGCTCCTGATTTCCGACACCTGTCCCTCAGATGGACGGTCCCGATCCCTTCGGGATTTCGAGACTTTCGATCTCTTGTTTCCTTCGACCTCCGGAACTCCGATTTCCCAATGTCCAATATGCTGACGATGCCTTGATCTTCGACACCTGTCCCTCAGATGGATGGTCCCGATCGTCGATGCCTCTGCTGACGTCACACGTGGTTTGACACGTGTTAGATCCTGCCACGTGTCACTCTGATTCGTGACTTATATGTGCATGAAGTGTTGAATCTGCCTGACACCTGTCATTCCCTGGTTGTGCCATGTGTCCCTTGCTGACGTGGTCTGCTGTTGTGAGTTGGATCAACGGTCCAGATGCAATCTTGGCTCAACGGCTGTGATTTACATCGCGAAATCGCATATTCCGATTTCAGGGTGTTCGTTGTCATTGTTCACGAGACTCGTGAAACTCCGATTCCCGATTCTCTGATGAAGCCTCCTGTCTACACGTGGATGGTCCCAATCTCTGCTTGATTTAACGACTGCGATCAAATCGCGAAATCGCATATCGCGATTTCGGGGTTTTTTGTTGTCGAGTGAACTGGACATTTCAAAGTCCCAATCGCCGAATCTCCGATGACTTATCTCCCTCGTATATTTTGTAGATATGACGGCTGTCGGGTATCCGCTTCCAATCTGATGGCGCAGATCACTTCTTCTGCATGCCAACTCCTGCGCTTAACATCTGTGTAGCTTCTCCCAATCCAACAGCTGTCGGGATTTTCGAGTGTGATCCGACGGCTCTCGGTCTCTTTCCTGTGCTCCTTGCGTGTATAAGAACGCTATTCCTCCTGAGCTTATTCTCCTCGAATCCTTAGACTGCGACTTATTTCTTTTGCTCGACCTCGACCATATTCCTATCGGGTCGACTACCCTTCATCACTTTGCTTGGATATTGCTCTGTCATCATCTAGCTTCTTTTGCCATAGACGATTGCCATCAATGACAACCTTGACATTCTGCATCCCTGCTATTTCCATATTTCCAACAGTCTAGGCCTCGTAGTGTTATTATTACTTTGAACAGGAAATCATACAGGATACACGAGGCAGTCCCTCCTAGTGTTATTTCCTTGATTTGTGCCAAGAAATGCGAGAAGGTAATCTCTTAGATGGGGAAGTTTGTCTTCTTCATAATTCTCTCTCATAATGAGCGAAATATCACAACCACATCCAGGGTCTTTGTATCCAATCTCTCCACAAAGTAGAAGCAAGTAGATAAGGTCATTGAAGAATACTCAGATATATTCTCCTCACCTATTGGGGTAACTCTGAACTGTCAGGTCAAACACCCCATCGATATGATTCCAGGTGCACCGCATCCCAATGGGCCAGTCTATTTCTACTCTATGTTATATAATGAGGAGATCAGGCAACAGATACAAGAACTGCTCCACAAGGGGCACATTCATACAATCTCATCACCTTGTAGGAGCCCAATCGTGCTAGTACAGAAGAAAGATGGAACTTGGCGACTCTGCATTGATTACCAGGCTCTGAATAAAATCACAGTCAGAAACCAATACCCAATTCCCTGAATCGATGACCTCCTTGATCAACTCACAAGGGCCAAATACTTTAGTAAGATTGATCTGAATTTTGGCTACCACCAGGTCCCGATAGAACATACAGATGTATGGAAGACCACCTTCAAGTCAAAGGAAGGCCTTTTTGAATGATTGGTCATGCCATTTGGTTTGAAAAATGCTCCACCCACTTTCATGAGGATGATGGACGATATCCTGCGACCATTCACCAATACTTTTGTAGTGGTGTATCTGGATGACATTCTCATTTACAGGAAGTCCTAGGCAGAACACTTGCAGCATATTCAACAGGTTTTGCACACCCTCTGACAACACAAGATATATGCCAACTTGCAAAAATGCTTCTTCGACATGGACATGGTCCATTACTTGGGCTACATTGTTGATCAACATGGCGTACATGTGGATCCTGCCAAGATCCAAGTCATCCGTGACTAGCTAGCCCCAACCACACTCACCGAGCTTCAAATATTCTTGGGCGTTATCAATTTATACCGTAGGTTCATGTTGGGATTCTCCCATATTGCATGGGCCCTTAGCCAAACAACCAGGGGTGGCGGTAAGGTAAAATTTGTGTGGGGCTGGTCCCAACAATAAGTGTTCGATGATTTGAAGTAGTGCTTAAGCTCAACCCCAATACTTTCACTACCAGACCTGCAACAACCCTTTGAGATCAAGACAAATGCTTCAAACTATGCTGTGGGCACCATTGTCACTCAATAAGGCCACCCCATGGCCTCTCATAGTGGGACACTATCAGACACTGTCTGTAAGTACCCTACTCATGACAAATAAATGTACTCAATTGTGAAATCTTGCCGCCAATGGAGACGTTACATTCTTGGGAAGGAGACAGTCATCCAAACTCATCATAAGCCACTACAGTTCATGCAGACACAAGGAAAATTATAGAATGACCACTATAAAAAGTGGTCCACATACTAACTGCAATTCCACCTCAAAATAAAGTATAAAACAAGAATCACCAACCATGTTGCTCATTTCCTCAATAGACTGACAGACAAAACACTCACCATGGTGCTAGACTCTTGCGTCCATGAGACCTCTAAATGACCCCAACTCTATGAGACAAAGCCACACTTCGCCACAACCTACCAAATGTTGGGTGCAAACATAGTTGTCAATAATTTCCATCTTCAGGATGGGTTGATGTGTCATTTGGGCCATATCTGTGTTCCATCGAGAGAGAGAGTGAAGATGATCTGGGAAGCCTACTAAAGTCGGATGGTAGGACACTTTGGCATTGAAAATATAGTGGCGATGCTACATAAACATTTCTAATGGCTGAAACTTCGACAAGAGGTTAACAAGTATATTAGGTCCTACACTGCGCTATTTCAAAACCGACCACTAAGAAACATAGCTTGTACACCCCTCTTCCTACTCCTAGAATGCCATGGGAATCCATCTCAATGGACTACATGTCGGGCTTCCCGTCCACCAAGTGGGGAAATGACTGTTTTTTTTTTCTTGTTGATTGCTTTTCTAAGATGGCGATTCTGGTTGCCTGCAAGAAGAGCATCACAACGGAAGCCATTGCCAAGCTCTTCTTTGAATGCGTCTGGGTACATTTTGGAATCCCACAAACCATTGTCTCATATTAGGATAGTTTATTTCTCAACCCATTCAGGTCGAGCCTCTGGTCACTACTCGACACCAACCTCACCAAATCCACGACCTTCCACCCCCAGACAGATGGCCAAAAAAAGGTCGTAAATCGAATGATCGTGCATATGCTGTGCATGTATAATTCCAAGCACCCTCACACATGGGATGAGAGTCTTCCCTATGTCTATCATATCTACAAATGAGCCCTGCATAGCTCAACCAACCACAATCCCTTTCATGTGGGGTTGTGATTCCAACCATCGGGTCCCATATATGTTGCACTTCCCCTTGCGGTCACCTCGGTCGTATCATCTCCTGCTCCAACTGAAGCTAACAAAGCCACCCGGTTCATTGAGTGGATCTAGCACATCTGCCAATAGGTTTAGGATATCCTACAGAAGTCCAATGACAAGTACAATCAACATAATGATCAACATCGGGTGCCACATAAGTTTCAGTTGGGTGACAAAGTTTGGTTGCATTGACAGAAAGAACGCCTTACAGGACCCCATCAGAAGTTTTGCCCACTCTGTTATGGGTCGTACACCATCACCAAGTCTATGGGGGATACATATTTTTAGCTCAACATTCCTCCTTTCCTTGGCTTGCACCCAGTGTTCAACGTGGACCTCCTTCATTCTTATTTCCCACCAATATTGGACACCTCTGACGTAGAAGAAAAAATCACACCAACAGAGCTGAACCCTAATTGCATACAACAAGAATCTAGTAATCATATTGTAGACACATAGATCAAGGGAACTCGACAACAAAGGATCCATCTTTATCAAGTTGTCAAAGCAAGGTAACTCCTGCACCAAGGCAAGTGGCTCACCTGGGGCCAAATTCAGCAGAAATTTCCTCATTTGATGGGGGAAATCAACGCAATGGAGACCATTTATTCCTAAGGAGGGAGGATTGATCCAAGTGGATATCATTGGCCACCGATCTTTTCCAGCTGGCTCAAAACAACTTTCTGGCATTTTGGTTATTTACTATTTTTAGCAGTTTTTTGGGTCTTGAATTTTTGGAGCTGTTTTGACGCCCTAAACGACATTTTTTTGGGTATGTATCTATTTAAAGATAGAATCTTGAATTGTTTTTGTCAACGGTTGTATTTATCATATAGATCTTTCGAAAGGACTATCGTACACTTAAAACGAAGATCGTATGCAAAAGTTACGGCCCCGGGAAGTTGATGTACTGACTTACCCAAACAGGGCCGACATGAGTTTTGGCGCTTGATCTCCTAGGGTTAGGTTTTTGGATGTTTAGGGTTTTTGACACTCCTGTTTATTTTAAAAATGCCTTCAAAGACTCATTGTAATCATCTTCTTATGAATGAGCACAACCGTCACATCTCTTCTCAGAGATAAGACGCCACCATTCCAACAAGCTTGTTTTCCGCTGCATTTTACAGTTTCAACTTATTTCCTTGTTGAATAGAAAACTAATTTTACTGTATCTCTATTATTATGTTTTAAGAATTTGTTAATAATCTGTAGTCATTTCATTCTGCTCATAAAATCTAGATTAGTGGTATCAGAGTGGTCTTCTCCTTATAGGAATAGATCCTTCTGATATAAATAATCTTCACCCAATCTGGATTTTTTGATATTTCACCCAATCGTAGGAATAAATACTTTTGAGATAAATAATCTTCCATCTGCATCTTCCATAACTAGTAGTTTTGGTTGTTAAATTTCTCGACCCTAAAATTTCCATCTTCCGCCATTTCTCCCACTCAAACCAATAACCCTCTTTTCCTGCGAGTTAACATCACTCTAATACAAGTTGTTAGAAAAAAGGATCGCAGAGCAATTAAATAAAACAAATGCGGAAATAAAACACAGAATATACACAATACAATAGAGAGTAAAATATATGTGGTTCGCCTAATGTGGGCTACGTCCACCAGAGAAATTGTGAGGTCCTTCCTTTATTATTATCCAACAAATGAAGGGACACAACCTACAACACAACCGCTGTAACTTCCTCTTATTTCTCTCATAGTCTCCTCTCTTAGAATACAATATTCGTAATGATCCATATCCACAATACATTTCCCTCATAAAAGAGGGTTTCCTTCTAGGGAAAAAAACCCTAACATAGCTTCTACAGTTAGATATGCGACCTTATAATGAACAGTCCATATTTACTATGAAATTACAATATATATTTACAAGACAATTTTTCCTTTGGGGGTTTTCTTGCCCCTGGACTACGCATAGGGGGTAACCCCCATCTGCACTCCCCCGCATGGAGGAGTGTATATTCTTACATGGTGTAAAGTCTTTATGGGGCACAAACATAGATGAAAACAAAGACCTCTGAATCAGGAAGATAATTAGGCTCCACAACCAACACTACTGAGAGTGAATCATGTAGCTTATGGAAATAGAACCGTGTGCTGAGGAATTAATAATTTAGCAGCTCTAATAGGTGTATAAATAACAATAAAACATGATTCAAACAGTTAACATATTCATACATCAAATTCAAGGAGGTACCATCTACATATCATTCAAATGCATAAATAAAATGACAAGAAATGGTCATACATTCAGAGGAAATCACTTTTATTTCACTACCATACAACATACAATAATATTGAACATGAAGAATGGATTGTTGTCTGAGCTTTTATAAATAAGATATGATACAAGAAAGAAAAAATGGGAGGAGATTATTTACAGGAAAACAAACACAATAGAAGAATTACAGACTGAAAACTTAAACTCAGGGGATGAATCTCTAGCTGGATGTTGCATTTATCAACTAACTGTGGTCAAGATTTCTGGTCAAACAACTTTGGTTATATGAAACTCTTCAATTCTTCAAAGTGTCGACCTTGAAAATGGGTGTCAACATTCTCTATTATTCATCTTGATCATGCCCTAAACTACTTCTTGGAACCAATTCCAACTTCTTGATTCTTGGAAGGCTTCTCCCCCGGTAAAAATTAATTACTTTTACCTGCATGAATTCTATTGTGCTAAGATCATGGGGAAATTGGAAACCTGCAGGTCAAAATATCAATCATGCCCTACTCATTAGAAATATTTGTAATCATTTTCCTTTTGGCAGGAAGCTCAAAATAACAATTTCATAAATCACGCGACTTAAGAGCCATCAGATCCGTTTCAACAAGTATTCTCAATCGTCTATCGGTCAGAGCTATTAGGTTTTGAAAAAGCGTAAAACATGACAATCGTCAGATCAACCTAATTGGATATATATCCTTGATTGGAGTTGTAATAGGATGAGATATGGGAGGTTTATCAGGGTGTTAGAGATGGAATGGGAATCGTTGATCAAACTTGACCATTGGAAAAAAATTTGGCTAAGGAAAATATATTGTGTTGACGTCATCCTAGATGTGTGGAAACCCTTTATTCACCCATGTTGTTTTTTAGTAAATTAGAAAAAATTCCACACTAAACCTAGCAAATGAAAGGAAGAGATATTTAATTGAGAAAATAAATGACAAAGCAAACACATAGTACAAAGAGATTTTACCCTAGAAACCCAAACTAGGAAAACCAACATTCCTTGAGCATTCTGCTCTCTTTTTGTCTTATTATTTTGAATAAAAGGTTACATGTATAACCTTGGTCCACACATAAGACACAATAAACATCATACCATCTTGATTTACACAAGAAAAACCTTGTATCCAATTCATCTTACATCTACATGACCAATAACCTCTACGATTATTAATTAATTGATTATATTTTACAACATTACAACACACCTTCTTTATAGGCTTTACAGTAGGAAAAAACCTACATAAAAGACACCCAAAAACGATTACATATCCATGTATATCATTGGCTACAAACCCCATGAGTCTTGATATTCTATTATAGTCAACTACCAAGTCGGATTACTAGTTGACTACTAGTCAGTCTTCATCTGGTTGTCACACGCTTGCCTGCCAACCTCTTGTCGGTTGACCTATTTGACTTGTCGTCAATGTCTTCAACTTCAAATTTAATAGGTTGAACCACCTCAACCTTTGACTTGTTGTCTATTACCTTTGACTTATACTTTCAGTCGATCCAACTCAACTAGAATTTCATTGCAAAGAATATAACAACCCATCATTCTCCCACTCGTTGTTTTCTTTGCTAAAATAGGGAGACCTCTAAATTTTCATTCATAGACCCAGGGAAGAAATGCCCATTTCCTCTCTGCACCAAGAGAACTTTAGAACACTCACATACTTGGTCAAAGGGTCTGTTATGTTTTCCAATGTGTCTACTTTCTCCAACAACACCTTATTTCTTTCCACCATGTCTCTCATGAAATGGTATTGTACATTAATGTGCTTAGTCTTAGAATGATAAGCTAGGTTCTTTGCAAAAAATATTTCTCTTTGAATTTCGTAACTTATTTTCATATCCCTTTGCTCAAAACTGATTCCTAAAAATATCCTTTGCCGCCATACTTCTTCTTTGCTTCCATGAGTGGTTTCCATGTATTCAGTTTCTATTTTTGACAGGGCTACGACCACCTATTGCTTACTCATCCAATTGATTTTTCCACTGAACATCTTGAATACATATCCAATGGTCGACCTCCATTGATATAGATCTCCATCCTAGTCAGCATCGACAAAGCCTTGTACACTTAATTCACTATCACTTCCAAGTTTTCCTTGGTAGAAAATAACATAATATTTTGTTCCGCACAAATACCTGAATACTCTCTTGACAGTTGTATAGTGCTCCTTCCAAGGCATCAACTTGTATCTAATCAACACTCCCACTGCATGGGAAATTTCTGGTCGAGTGCATACCATTGCATACATTAGACTACCAATATCACTTGCATAGGGAACATGTTCAATGTCCTCTATTTCATCCTGTGTCCTTGGAAACTGTTTAGCAGTTACCCTTTCTCCCTTAGGAATTGTCACCTTCATAGGTTTGCAATCTTTCATGTTGAAACATTTCAAGATTGTTTCAATATACTTTGTCTCGTTCAACCAGATCTTTCGAGTTGCTTGATCTCTCTTAATCTCCATTCCCAGAATTAATTTTGTTGCATCGAGATCCTTCATGTCAAACTTGGAGGATAGCTTCTTCTTCATCTCCTTTATTGCGTTCATGTTGTTTCCAATTAGCAACATGTCGTCGAAATACAATGCTACATATATGAAATTCCCACCTTCTTCTTTGGAATATATATAGTGATCGAATTTACTTCTAACAAACCCAAAAATAAGGATGTAAGTGTTGAACTTTTGGTACCACATCTTTGGTGATTGCTTTATACCATAAAGGGACCTTTTCAGTTTGCACACCAAAAATTTCTTTCCCTATACTACAAATCCTTCAGGTTGTTTCATGTATATTTGTTCTTCCAAGTCCCCATGTAGGAATATTGTCTTTACATCCATATGTTATATTTATAGATAAAATGTTAAGGCCAGAGATATTAGTACTCTAATGGAAGTTAATTTTGCAACAAGGGAAAAAAACTCACCGAAGTCAACTCTTTCGACTTGGGAATATCCTTTCTCTACTAGTCGATCTTTAAATTTCTCGAATTGACTTGTTGCATTCATATTCTTCTTGAATACCCATTTTCTACCAATAAAATATATTCTAGTAAGTAAATTGACTAAGTCCCATGTCTCATTCTTATGCAAGGATTCCATCTCTTCGAGCATGACTTCCTTCCAGTTTTTTCACTCTGCTGAGTTGGTTCCCTCCCCGACCGACTTGGGATCAACTGGTTTTCTTATTCATTCTGAACTCCTTACAACCGGGGTCGGTTATTCCACCTCTCATTCTTATTCATTCAAATCATCTGAATCATATTCTTCGTTCCTCAGTTCAAACCACACCTTCTCTGTATTATTCTCGGTCTGAACAATTTATTCAGGCTCAGACTTACTTCTGAATTCTCTGAATACCACATCTCAAATGTACATTTTTTTCCTTAATGCAGGATCCCAGATCTTATATCCTTTAATTCCTTCTTGGTATCCAATGAAAATATACTTGACTGCCTTCTTGTCCATCTTTCTCATATTTTCCTTAGGAACATGCACAAATTCATCATAGCCAAATACTTTGAGATGTGAGACCGAAGGATTATTACTAGACCATACCTCATGTGGAGTCATGTCGAATAACGTCGACGAAGGGGAAATATTCAATAGGTATTTTGCAGTGTTGACTGGTTCTTCCTATAATTCTTGTGTGAGCCTAACACCCCTGAGCACGCTCCTTGCCTTGTCCATTAATGTTTTGTTCATTCTCTCACAAAATAAATTTTGTTGTAGGGTATATGGTGTGGTATTTTGGCATGCTATGAAAAATTTCTTGCATAAATGATCAAATTATTTTCCACTAAATTCACCATCATTTTTAGTTCTCAGCACCTTAATCTTCTTATCTTTTTGGTTTTCTACAAGAGATTTAAACTCTTTGAATTTCCCAAAAACTTGTGATTTCTTCCTCAGGAAATATTGATCTGGATTTTATGAGCATAACAAAATGACTACAAATTATTAACAAATTCTTAACACAGAATAACAGAGATACAATAAAACTAGTTTTCTATTCAACAAGGAAATAAGCTGAAACTATAAAATGCAACGAAAAACAAGCTTGTTGGAATGGTGGCGGATTATCTCTGAGAAGAGATGTGACAACTACACTCATTCGCAAGAAAATAATTACAATGAGGCTCTGAAGGCCTTTTAAAAAAAAACAAGAGTGTCAAAAACCCTAGACATCCAAAAACCTAACCCTAGAAGATGAAGCGCCAAAAGTCATGTGGGCCCCGTTTGGGTAAGTCAATACATCAAGTTCCCAGGGTCGTAAATTTTGCATACGATCTCTGTTTTAGGTGTATGATAGCTCGTTGGAAATATCTATCCGAGGACTACAACTATTGCTAAATAATTCATGATGAAAATTTTGGATTGCTACATACCCAAAAAAATGTCGTTTAGGGCCTCAAAACGACTCCGGAAGTTCAGGACCCAAAAAACTGCTAAAAATAGTAAATTACCAAAATTGATAGAAAGTTGTTTTGAGCCAGCTGGAAAAAAGGGTGGCCACCAATATCCACTTGGACCAATCCTCCCTCCTTAGCAAGCAATGGTATCCATTGCGTTGATTTCCCCCATTAGATGAGGAAATTTATGCTGAATTTGGCCCCGGGTGAGCCACTTGCCTTGGTGTAGGAGCTGCCTTGCTTTGACGACTCGATAAAGATGGATCCTTTGCTGTCAAGTGCCCTTAATATGTGTTTCCACAATATGATCACTAGATTCCTGATGGTGTCAGTTGTTCTACTATGTCTGAGGTGTCCAATAATGGTGGGAAATAAGGCTGAAGGAGGTCCACGTTGAACATTGGGTGCAGGCCAAGGAAAGGAGGAATGTTGAGCTCAAAAGCATTATCACGCACAACCTTAGTGATGGTGTATGGCCCATAATGGAGTGGGAGAAGATTTCGATGGGGTCCTGTAAGGCATTCTTTCTTCAAGTGAAACCAAACTTTGTCACCCAATTGAAACTTATGTGGCACCCGATGTTGATCATGGCGTTGCTTGTACTTGTCATTGGACTTCTGTAGGATATACTGAATTTGTTGGCAGATGCGCTGGATTCGCTCAATGAATTGGGTGGCTTTGTCAGCTTCAGTTGGAGTAGGAGATGAGTTGGTCGAGGTGACTGCAAGGGGACATGCAACATCTATGGGACCCAAGAGTTGGAATCCCAACCCCACCTGAGAGGGGCTATGGCTGGTTGAGCTATGCAGGGATGGGTGGGAATACTCTCATCCCATGTGCGAGGGTGCTTGGAATTATACATGCACAGGATATGCACGATCATTCGATTTACGACCTCAGTTTGGTCATCTGTCTGGGGGTGGAAGGGTGTGGATTTGGTGAGCTTGGTGTCCAGGAGTGACCGAAGGCTCGACCAAAATGTGATAAGAAATCGACTGTCCTGATATGAGACAATGGTTTGTGGGATTCCAAAATGTACCCAGAATCGTTCAAAGAAGATCTTGGCAGTGGCTTCTGCTGTGATGCTCTTCTTGAAGGCAACCATAATCTCCATCTTAGAAATACAGAGTGAAAGACTCACAAGAATAGTGACAACTTATCTTTGGGAAGATATGTGATGGCTACACTCATTCACATAAACGTGGATGTTACAATGAGGCTCCAAAAACATTTTTAACATAAATAAAATCCAAAACCCTAACCCCGAAAGATGAAAAGACAACAATTTTGCAGACCCTGTTTTGGGTAGTTTGGTGTATCAACCTCTCGAGGGCGTAACTTTGGCATACGATATCTATTTGTGACGCACCATAGCTCGTTGGAAAGGTATCTATGGGGAGATTCATTTTGGGGGCTCAATCATAGCCTTTGGATATAATTGAGGTTCTCAGTCATTAAAATATTTCATTTAGGCCCTCAAAATGGCCCCATAAGTTTGGGACTCTACTAAATATAGTAAGTTTCCAGAAACCTATTTTGATCCAGTTGGAATAGGTTGGTGGCCACCAATATCATTACCTCATTAGGAAGTAATGATGTCCATGGCATTGAGTTTCTGGGGTAGGGGGAAAAGCATTTGCTGAATCTAAACCTTGGTGATTTTCTTGCCTTACTGGAGAAGTTGTGTTGCTTGGTTTATGGAAGGTTGTCGAGAACCTGATGTTGGAAGGGTTGGAATTTTTTAACCAGTCTGGCTACATTAGATGGCTATGTGTAAAAGGAATATTTGTTCTTTTATTCAATATTTTTGACCTAATTCTATTGGATAAAAGGTTCTTGGAATGAGGGTGCAGTGGTTGCAGTGTCCTTCTGTTCACCTTTTGAACAAATTGTGAAGAGGTTGAATGTTGTAGTATGAGATATTACTTTTTGGCACTGTTTATGTCAGAATGTAGTTGGAACTATCTTTGGTATCCTGTAGAGATGACCCCCTAAAGTAACAATGATACTATGGGGTTGAGACTCATAAATAACATGGTGCTTCCACATATATGGCTGGCCCAAAGGAACTTCACAGACATCCAGCGGGGCAACATCACATAATACCTCATCCTTGAAGGGATGGATGCTGTATGAAAAATGACACTACAAGATGCCACGAAGATCTCATCCTTGGAAAATCCACTCAATGTTGTATGGTTGCAGGTGTGGTGTTGTCGACAATCCCAACTGTTTGAAGACCTCTTCTGATATTAGGTTTTTCCAGCTTCTACTATCAACAATAAAATGAAATGGGGTCCCCTTCACCCACATCTGTGAATGAAAAAGGCATTCCCCTTATTCAAGATCTAGTGGTTTTTCTGGTTGAATTGTTGTGGTCACGACAATAGCTGTGGGGTTTGCGTCAATGATCTTTCTTCTCCCAATATGTTCTGAATCAGATTCTGAATAATGGTTCGACTCCTTTTCTTTGATCTCGACAACTAATGATTGTTTTGAGAGACATTCATTAGTGTTATGCCAGGGGATTTTGTGGTAACCACACCACTTTCCCGTGTCCTTATTCGTCTTTCCATTACCCTTCTTTTCCTATGGCTTGGACTGGTTTTCTGGAGGCTAGTTTTTAGGGCCGTCTTTACCATACTTTGTTTGTTGCAGATTAGCATACCTGAACTCCTATTTGTTTTGGCGACTAAATTTCTACTTGATTTTGACAACATATTGATAGGCATCTCCCAGTGATTAGATGTCTAGAAAATCCATTTTGGTTTGGATGTACCTATGTAGAGCCCCACGGTATTTCAGAACTAGATTCCTATCAGAGTCTTTGATACCCATATTGGTGCACAAGGTATGAAAAGTATTTTTGAACTCCAACATTGTTTTTCCCCTCTCTTGTTGCAGTGTGGTCCATTTTATGTACTGGGCATCATAGTTACCAACGTAGTAATATTGTTACTTGACCGCATCCACAAAAAAATCCCAAGTGGGCTCGACCCCATATATTCCAGACTCCTCCGTGGAACGTTTCTCCCAGTAATTTTCTCACCAATGTTTGACATGGGGGAGATCCTTAAGGAGTGATAAGGTGATATTTTCCCTTTTGGCAAAATTGTGAACAAAGAAATAACCTTCTAGAATATTTAACCATTTTTCTAGGGAATCCGCATATATTTGACCTTCAAATACAGGAATATCAAAATTAACTTGTACCTTGAAAGGATAGGTTCCTATAAAGTGGCCGATAGATGAATATGCAATTGCTGTTATCGACAAGCGTTGAAGGATGTGGGAAAATTTCTCCATCAGTTCATCCCTCTGTCGCATGAGAGCTTGCTCAAGAAACATATTAATAGAATCTTCCGCTCTATCATTTTTCTTTTCTTCCACCATGGAGGGTTTCTTGGGAATGAAAGAGATATTTTCCTCAAGAGAGACAAGCTCGAGACCCAACTTGCTATACTTGGACCTCATCGAGGACATGCACTGAAAAATGATCAAGAGCATCCCGCTATGATACCACTGATCCATATTATTTTGAGCATGAAAAGAGAGCAGAGATATAATAAGGAAATGTACAGAGATATATCATATATCCAATAATATAAAAAAATATATATCATAAATATAACCATAAACACAAAGATACAATAATACACAATTTCTATTAATGAGCGAAATGTACAAAACTATAGAAATATAGAGTGAAAGACTCGTGAGAATGGTGGCAACTTATCTCTGAGAAGATATGTGACGACTACGCTCATTCGCATAAATATAGATGTTACAATGAGGCTCCAGAGGATTTTTTAACATAAATAAAATCCAAAACCCTAACCCCGAAATATGAAAAGCCAACAATTTCGTGGACTCCATTTTAGGTAGTTTGGTGTATCAACTTCCAGGGGGCGCAACTTTGGCATATGATGTCTGTTTGGGGTGCACCATAGCTCGTTGGAAAGGTATCGACGAGGAGGTTAATTTTGGGGGATCAATTAGATACTTTGGATATCATTGAGATGCCTAATCATGAAAATATATCATTTAGGCCCTCAAAATGGCCCCAAACATTTGGGACCTGAAAAACTAGTAAAAATTGTAAGTTGTCAGAAAACTATTTTGAGCCAGTTGGAATAGGTGGGTGGCCACCAATATACACCTAGATCAACTGGATAATTATTTTATTGCAAATGTGGCCTTAATATTCATCTTGAGTCTTGGTCCCTAGGGTGCCTCGACATCATTCCAATAATAACATGGAACATCTTGAGGGATAAAATTTGAAATGGCGTTGTTGTCGATGATGTACATTGAAGAAATCGTCCCTAGGGATACAACATTGTAAGCCATGAGACTTGATGATTAACAATCATCAATAACTTGCTTGTTATTATTTCCCTTGGTGACTCCACATAAGGACAATCTAGCCTGTACCAGAAGACATACCAGAAGCCACCCTGATCCTGATCAAGTTATAATATATTTAGATCTAAAAAAGATTTTGATCTCGAGGAATATAAGAGAGAATCATGCCTCCTTTTTCTCAGGTAACCCTTATCTAGAAATATCTTCTTCTGCTATTCATCGAAGTGCTGAAATATGTAGATCTAATTGATATACCTGAAGATGAGTTGTCTACTTCAAATCTTCCCCCCAAAACCTTTGATATTGCATCTAAATTATTTTTTAGAATCTTGTCAAGAAATAAGATCTTCCCCTCAAACTCTCTTGAAAATCCTATTACTCCCCCATCCACTGTGATCCCACTGGAGACTCCACTATATTTTAATGGAAATATAAATTGTTGATATAGTAGCTGTAAGGTTTGATCCACTTGATTTTTCAAATATAACTGGCTTTCCCAATCCTGTTCCTAGTGTAAGAGTCTGAGAAGACTATCTTCCTAGATTCAGAGAAGCTGATAATGATAATCTGGCTCACCATTTAGTAGAATTCCATTATTGTATGCATTAACTGAGTATATTTCATGATGATGTCCTCATGAAAAATTTCATGCTCTCTTTAAAGAGAGACACTCGTTAGTGGTATAGATCCTTACCTGTTGCTTGTATAGATTCACTAAAATATTTTCATATAATGTTTTATTCTCATTACAAAAGGATGTATCCCATTGATCTTCCTTTTGGAAGCTACTGTAATGAAAGTTTTAAATCAATTTCAGAGAATATAGAGGACTCTTCCTGTGGTAATGAAGGGGAAGGTGTTAAGGTCCTAACCCGCACATAGGTAGATCAATGTATTTGGATGTAATAAAGGTCAATATTAATAAGACCTTTCAATAAACTAGAATAAGGCGGATGTAAGAAGACCTAATAGAAGCTTCCGCTTCTAGAAGGATCTTCCTCTAGATGCTTCTTTTTAGTATAAATAAGAGTCGAGGGTATGAGAACCCTAGCTTGGATATTATTGTAACAGAGCGCT
>ML776968.1:541023-565572 GCA_009831015.1 Picea engelmannii | reverse complement strand
ATTCAAAGTGCTATTTCTGTTGCTATTTCGTATATCATTTCTGTGTATTGTGAAGATTATGCTGGATATTTTACTGTTATTCTGTCATTTCTAGCATTTCGTTTCTGTTCTGCATATTTTATATATCTGGTATCTTGCAGAAGGGGAGATCATAGATGTGGAATCTGAACAAAATTTTGAAAGGGTATCTTGCTATAATAGTGAAAATGAAGAAGATGTCATGGAAGATTCAAATGAAGAGGTATCACTGGGGAGTGATTTCACAAAAGTTTCATAGAATTTACAGGAGGATACAATACTTATTTCTTCCTTGCAAGATATTAGTCAAAATTCTATTCAGATGGAGATTTCGTCTTTCAAGAAATCTGGTATTTGTTGATGAATATTTATATTTTCAAGAAGATTTAGAGAAGATTGTTGAATTTCCGTATTCTGATTTTCCTTTTTGAACATTGTTGTAATGAAGAATTTGAGTCAGTTATGGAATACATAGAAGATTTCTTTTAAAATAGTGAACAAAAGAAAGAATTTTCTAAAACTGAGCTTGAACTGAATGTTAGTGATAGGTATATTCATGAGTATTTGCAGGAAGAGACCATGTTTTCTTTCACTCCTATTGATCAAAATCAAGATTATGTTGCTGGAAAGTTTGTATATATATGGCAAGGTAATATCATTGATGATGTATTTCCCCTCCTTTTTTTTATAATCCATCTACTACCCAATGGTTGGTTCATGAGGAATCTACTCATATTGGATTCTACAACACAGATCCTATTTTTATGAATACAAAGTTGAAGAAGATGTGCAGAGTTCTGCAAAATCATTAAAAATATGTTCAAGCAGAAATATGCTCATATTTGACCATCATGACACATAATCAAAGCTTGCTATTGAAGAACACTTCTCTAAAGTGGATTTCTTGAAAAATGGTATTAATGCACATGTCTATGCGAGTTATGGGGGTTTAGATGAAGGGTTTTAGATTGATGAATTATTTTCATTTGTTCTTGAAGGTACATATATTGATCATTGTGAACAAGAACCAGTTGAAATATTAGCATGTGATGAAGCTTATGTACTTCCTCATTTTTCTTCATTAGAATTGCAAACATATATATCAAAGGGTATTTAGGAGCAGTTCAGTCAAATCAATCATGAATAAGAAGCCTCAAATTTTGTGGAGCAATCTATCATCCCTCATATTTTTCATGACCCAGTTGCATTCTAGTTGGAATATACATTATCCATAGTCTCATATGACTTAGATTATATGAACTTTATATTTTCAGATCATGAGTATGAACTTCATAATTTGTTGCAGTCTTCACTTTTTCTTGTTCTTATTGTAAAAAGGTACATATAAGGAGTTCAAGCATGTAGTAAGGAGCTTGCCTTATATCACTGGAAGTATCATTTCACTTGATCAAAGTAGCTGGAATGGTTAGAGTAGGAAGATTATGTACATAAATAAGCTTCCAGTAAAGCATTTTCTTTCAGTTTGTAGAGTTTTATTTAATTTTTCTTCATTCACCATTCATTACTTTAGCAAGTAGGTAGGATTCTAAAAATATAAGTTGTTGATCATTTTTGTGTCACATGTCAGATCAATTTTTAGGTCTAAAGGACATGTATCATTTCAGGTAGACTCTATAACCCAACAAAAGAAGACACTTAGTCTACAGTTCTCATCAGACTTCAAGGGTATGATGTCTCCACTGAAGCCAAATATTAGTATTGTATTTGTTCATGCAATAAAATGAAGGATGACTAAATTTAGATGCTCAACATCAGACAAGTTAACAGTAGAAAGTTGAGCTTCAAGAGCCTCTACATAGCTCAGAGTCTATTTTTCCTAAGTCAAAATTAAGAAGAAACAATAAAATCGATGCCCTTAGGCACATAATGAAAAACTTAATCCCTCGGGGCTTGTCACAGTCCAAAATGGTATTGTCGCAGTCCAAAAAGGGCTTGTTGCAATCCGAAATGGGATTGTCGTGGTCTAAAAGGGGCTTGTTGCAGTCCAAAAGGGGTTTTTTCACACGTGAAAAGGGGGACTAAGGCAATAGACCAGGGGATTTCCACAATACTGCGGCCTAAAGAACCAAGTGCCAACATTTCAGGAGTTTTTCAGACATCGAAATATCAATGACTCATATTACATCATGGGTTCTAACTTCTAGATCAATAGTCATCGAAGTTCCCCGTCAGAGTCATCTTAGAACCCACCTCCTAGACCACTTCGATGAGACACCTCTGATCAACTACCCAAATTTAAGTAAGTGTGCCTCCGATCAACAATCAAGATATGATCTAAGGTATCACGACCTACCGACAAGATGTTATTCCAACCTTCCAACAAAGCAACGTTAGACCAAACCAGAGGTTTCCATGTGGACATGTGGAACCTGCCACATGAATATGTAAAAATATTAAATTTGGGTGCCCCGTGTCCTGCTCCCCTGCCACGTAAGTCCCACCATGGGAAAATAAAAATTCACATTGTGTCTAGGTTGGCGACATCATGATGAATTTTTCCTTATCCATTTTTTGGTTTGTGGTCGAGAAAGATCGACGGTTCTCGTGCATTCTTAGTTCATGTGATGGATCAATGACTATCGTAGTTCCTTATTTAGAGTCACTTTTGAAACTAATATTGCAATACACTGGAGAGGAACCTATGATGGACGATACAAATATTCTTTCAGACCTCTTCCAAGTGGGAACGATCAACGATCCATATCTCATGATAGCCTCCCAGGAGATCCATATTAGAGCCAACCATAGGTTTCCACGTGGACAGGTGGAACCCGTCTGATGCAAGGTACAAATATAAAATATGGGTGACATGTGTCCTACTCCCATGCCACGATAGTGCCACCATGGTCCAATATAAAATCACCACATCTTCAGGTTGACATTAACATGACAATTTTTGACTGAGTCAAATTTTTCATTCAAATGCAATGATATCAACGACCTCTGATGTGTGGTCCATATTTTTCTTGTGGACCCCTTAGAAGTCCCCTTGTTGGAGTCCTATTTGAACATGATCCTTCAACACTCCGAATGGGCACCAATGCTGGACGACCCCAATCTATTTGGAACTTTTTCAAGTGGGACCGATAAACAGTCTAGATATTCTATAGGGTATCAAAGCCTCCCGACCAAGTGCCATGTCAACTTGCCAACATAGAAATATCAAATCCAATCAAAAGCTGCCACGCCGATAGGTGTAACCCCGCAAAATATTCCCCAAATCATATTAGATATGGGTGACACGTTTCATGTATCCTTGCCACATCAACAAGAGTGTTGGGTTGTTATATTATTTGTAGTGAAAGTCTAGTCGAGGTGGATCGACTGACAGCCGAAGTCGAAGGTAATCGACAACAAGTCAAAGTTTGAGGTGGTTCGACTAGGTAAAGTCGAAGTCGAAGACATTGAAAAAAATTCAAAGAGGTCAACCAACAAGAGGTTAACAAGAAATAATGTGGCATCCAACTGAAGACCGAATGAAGGTCAACTGGTAATCGAATGGTAATTGACTGTTAATATGACTTGGTAGTCGATTGTAACAGAATCCTAAGATTTGCGTGATTTGTAGCCAATGATCTATGTGGTTCTGTAACCTTTTTTGGGAACATTTTATTTAGGGTTTTTCCTACAATAAATCCTGTTAGTGCTAGAAGTTGCCCCTAGACTGCTATAGGGTCAAGCTTAGCACATCTTCGGTTATTGCAATAATTTTATAAATAAGGATGTGTTTGGGTTTTGAAAGAAGGTGGATCGGATAGATGGGGAGAGAAAGAAAAATAGAAACAAGCTAAATGTCGATCAGTAAAAAAACCATTGGGCATGGAGTCAAGTAAACACCCAGTTGATCAGAGGCAATCAAATTGTATATCAGATAAGACATTTATATGTAAATGGGTAGAAGAATAATAAAGGAAAAGTAGAACACCTCATCAAACCAAGATTCTCTTTGTCAAATGGATGCAACAGTACTTGAAACAAAACACACGGATGATAGGCAGTCACGACAAAATCTTTACCGCTCGGGAATCTATCATCCATGAGCCGTCATTGATTCTCAATGTCTGTAATTCGTTCAAGTAAGACAAAAGATAGAATGTAAAACAAGGAAGATAGAAAAATAATGTTTAGACAAGAAAATCACAATCTGATAAAACAAATGTCATATATCCCCAATGTCAGAAGCGATTATAGAAATACAATGCCTTTAGGCTTACAATAACTCAGGATGGATGCTATTTCATCAATATCTTCTAAGGCCTTACCCTCGCAGGCCTCTCTCCTTTTCTATTCCAACCTCATTGCATTTATAATCTCCTAGCTATTACATATATTTAGGAATGTAATCCTCTGCCCAAATGAAAAACAATCCAAATCATAAAGAAGATGAAATCGAATCTAGATTTTCTCCAATTGACTATTAACTTTATGCCTAGAAATATAGATCCAATCCTCCTTTAAATTTTGAAATTAACTACCTTTAATTGATACTCTTCCACCTGTTCATTGAAGGGGTCGAATCATTCCTAGAATATTGGAATGTCCCATTGATAATGCCTTAAAATCTGGATCTAATTGATTTTACTACTGAAAATCTGGAAATGATATGGAAACAATACTCAACTGCCAGCTGCTACCAAGCGTTAGACTCTATATCTTCAAGAAACAAATCACCTACTTCTAAATAGGAACTTCCTCATGCTGATTTGTACTCGCTATGATTATTGTTTTATTTTTTTTCTTAAATATATGTAACCAATTGTCTATAGCATATTGCGTACATAAGCTGTACAACAAAACTATTGGTGTAGCATGTTTAGGTGAACAATCAGAAGGTAATACAAAATCAACAATTGTAGAATTGTCTATGTTTGTCAGTTAAGAGCATGACCGAGAGATGTTGGGTTGGTTGTCTGTCCTTGAAAAATTACAGTGGACTTGCGTTCACTTCCCATCAAAATCTTGTATTTTTCATATTCAAGGTCATCCATGCTCACAACTTTAGCATCATCCATTGCCTCTTTAAGAGCGGAAACATTCACCAAATTTGAAAGATCGACACCTGAAAATCCTGAGTTCCTCGAGCAATAATCATCAAATCTACATCATCTGTCTTTAAAACCTTTGACATGTGGGATTCTAGAATCTGCCTGCGACCTTCAACATTAGGGTTGGGTACTACAACATGAAGATCAAAGCAACTAGGTCTAACTAGGGATTTATCCAATGACTCTGGGAAATTTGTAGCAGTAATAACTATTATTCCTTCATTTTGGTTAAAACCATCCATCTCCACCAGTAGTTGAATTAGAGTCATTTTCATATATTGCTGATCTTTAGGATTGCGACTTCCACCAATCGCATCAATTTCATCAATAACTATGATACAAGGTGACTACTTTTTTGCAACTGCAAAGCGATCCCATACCCTTCGTGCTCCAACACCCACAAACATTTCTTCAAATTTACTTCTACTGCAAGAATATTACTATTCCAGTAGCGTGTCTGTCACAACGAAAAGCCCAAAATTTAAAACTGTAAATTGAGTACTAACACTGGCTCCTTCTGGGAATGATGTTCTTGCTGTAGGACATCAAGAACTTGCAGACCAGTGTGCCTTATCATTTCTACTCATTTGTGCAACCTGACCCTGCAAATATTCCACTCTGCAGACATCCACAAATTTTGTGTTGTGCTTAGTTCATTGGGTTAGTGAAGTCATCCATACTGCTTCTAAAACTCCGCAACTTATTCAAATTCTAAAGTAACAACATACTACAACAGACTAAAGAACTGAAAAGAATCTACCTGCTCATACGACGAGCTTATTTTACACAATACCTACTCTATCCAACTACTTCCATTAGATCAGGTAAAATCATGCTTCCAGTGAAGCCATACAAGTATTTGACTGATCGGTAAGTCTCTTAATATGGAAACGAAGAATTCAGGAAAAGATAGAACACTGATATGCAATTGAAAAGAACAAAAAGACCAACCTTCTTTTGAAAAAAGTGCTCTGACATCTAAGATGCTCAAAGAATCGAGATAATCAACAAACATATCAATGAAGCTATGAAGAAAAACCTCATGTTGTTGTTTCAGCTGAAAAGTAAAAGGTCGCTGCATATCCTCTTCTTGATAGTGGCTTCCATCTTCAGCTGTTTGCAAATATGAACATGATTGTGCACTGATTTCTTTGTTGATGATCGGTCGTTTAATATTGTCTGCAGATTCAGGTTCAGGCATGGTAAAAGCAGGCTTTCTGATTTGCAGAGATGGCTGCTCAACCACTGGTGATGAAAGCATGATAAACTATTCTTATAGTACTTCAATATTTCTAGCATACTGTTGTTCAATAGGATATGAAATGAAAGGTACATGAAGAGTAGAATTTGCCACAAATTCTGTCTTTTCTACTTCATCATCTCCCAAAACTTTAGAAAAAAGGGAAACAACCTGATCTTGGTCTTCATAAGGCTCATCATACTCATCATTCAAGGCACAATTTATTCTCTGATGAATATCATATTTGAATTTTTCACAACATCATTCAAGAAGTATATAAGAAGAATAATACCTCTTGCAATACTTGTGGAAGGATGCATGGAATTCCTGCAAAGAAGATATGCTGGCAATACAGAGTGATCGATACCATCTCCGAGCATCGCCATTTAATGAGTATACAAACATCTTCATGAGAGCATCTTCATGACAAATATTCAACCGATCAATGCACTGATGAAAATCTATGAGATGTTGGGAAACATCTCTTTCATCTCCATGGAATATAGGAAGAAAGTCTGCGCATTCTAAGAAAGAAGGCACAAGATTAGGGAAACCAAGAATAGCTGAAAAATTGAGAGGTGCAAACCTCTGAGCCAAGATAGCTTCCATGGCCATCTTGGATCTTCAACCAGTGGAGTCGCTTATGAATCTCGAAACAATGGAGTCACCATGGTGAAAGATGTGCAGTCATGTATCTGCCCTCTTTCTGTTCACCATCAATAAGAGGATCTGATTGTTATTGTTCTCCAAGGGAAGATATCTTCATTGCTTCTTCCCTAGCAACGACACCAAAAGATGTTAGTGCTATAAGTTTCCCCTAGACTAATATAGGGTCAAGACTAACACATCTTCGGTTATTGCAATGATTTTATAAATAAGGATGTGTTTGGGTTTTGAAAGAAGGTGGATCGGGTAGATGGGGAGAGAAAGAAAAAGAGAAACAGGCTAAATGCCGATCAGTAAAAACACCATTGGGAATGGATTCAAGTAAAGACCCTGTTGATCAGAGGCAATCAAATTGTATATCATATAAGACGTTTATATGTAAATGGGTAGAAAAATAGGGAATAAAGGAAAAGTAGAACACCTCCTCAAACAAAGATTCTCTTTGTCAAATGTATGCAACGGTACTTGAAACAAAACACACAGATGATAGGCAGTCACGGAAAAATATTTACCACTCGAGAATCTATCATCCATGAGCAGCCATTGATTCTCAATGTCTGTAATTCATTCAAGTAAGACGAAAGATAGAATGTAAAACAAGGAAGATGGAAAAACAATGTTTAGACAAGAAAATCACAATATGATAAAACAAATGTCATATATCCCCAATTTCAGAAGCGATTACAGAAATACAATGCCTTCAGGCTTACAATAACTCAGGTTGGATGCTATTTCATCAATATCTTCTAAGGCCTTACCCTCATGGGCCTCTCTCCTTTTCTATTCCAACCTCATTGCATTTATAATCTCCTAGATATTACATATCTTTAGGAATGTAACTGATGCAGGAGCATCGTAATTACCAAAGCGAGCGTGGAGCTAGCGCATGTTTTTCTTAACATATGACATATTGCTTTGAAATTTTTTGGGAAATGATGCGCCAAACCTTCAATGAACCATTTATGGGGGAGCGCCTTTTGTATATTGTATTGGACCTTGAGTGACACACTCTCGTCCTTAGTAGATAGGAGGCATTTAATCTAGTTAATGCTGGCAGATAGGAATTTAATTTAGATTTGATAGCTTTAGAGTCCGAGAGGGAAAACGGATATAGACACCCTCATTGTATCATTGTAACATAAGCAGAATTTTTCAAGAAGAGAAGGGAAAGCAGAGAATTATATGAAGAACACCCATGTACAGGCATTTGAATTAATAGAAGAAAACTTTGATTGAAATCCATGGTTTGGGTTATCTCTCTGTGTATTGAATGCATGCTCATGAATGTTTTCTTTCCTGTTATGCATTTGATTTGATATGCTGTGCATATGATTTCTTGATTGAATGTGAAGTCTGAGAGGATGAGGGTATGAGTTTCAATTGTTTTTCTGTCTGAGTGAGATATTTCCTGCAAGGAGTGCAGTCGAACTTGTCCGCAAGGAGTGCGTTGAAAGAAGACTCAAATAGTCTAATTGTTGTTCTCATTTGCTCAACGAGTGCATTTGGGCATAGGAGCCATGCAAGGAGTGCGCAGGCCAAGCTGAGACTCAGAGTTGCGATTCTGAGCAGAGAAATTGAAGACTGCTGCTGCAGGAGTGCGCAGAGTTGAAAAGGATTCAACACTTAGAAGTTGTTGAATGTTTTCCGCAAGGAGTGCGTGCAAGTCCCTCTGAAAGAATCAGAGTTGGGAAAGATTAGGAGGTATATAACCTTCGAGGAATCGTTGAGGAAGAGCACGAGGAGTTTTGCCGTGGACCGTTCGAGCTAGCATCGCAAGCTTACGAGTAGCTGGCGAGTTTCCATGGAGGATTACTTAGCCGTTCAATAGATTTCATCAGGAGAAAGAGATTGACGGTCAAGATCTTGTGGAAGGGATCCACAAAATCCCGCTAGCCATCAGATTCAACAGAAGTAGCAAGAAGGTTACGGTCTTACCCAGAGTTCGAGCTCAAAGGAGTTTGAGCCATTGGATCAACAGTTGATTTCCCGTCAACTGTCAGATTGAAAGAAGTTGCGCCGGGGTTAAGTCCCAGTGAGCAGAGGAGAGTTCCGGAAGTCATCGGGATATTGGGGCATCGGTGTTTTGGAAGTCGAGAAACTTGAGGCCTTTTGAGTCTCGAACCACCGACGAAATCACAGTCGTTGATCTCGGTAGGACACACGTCAGGAATCCTAGAGGAGTCAGGGTTCGGCATTTCAGGGTTCTTGAGGGCATAAGAACCGTTGCATCAAGAATTGCGATATCACGATCCGCGATATCCCAACAAGTCCTGAACTGTCCATTGGTTGGGGACGTGTGTCAGAAGATCTCAACCAGTCGGGAGTCAGAGTATCGGGGTTTTCGAAGACAGAGAACTCTTGTCGGTTGGAATCGCGATCTGGGAAATCTCGCCAGGAGAATTGTGTGTGGGCCACGGTAGGAGCTAAGGAGTTGAGAGAGGTGCCATCGGGTATCGGGAGTCGGGGATCTATGGGGCACGAAACTTGCGACACCATAGGTGCCGATTTCCTGACGGGGAAAATCCCCGACAGAAGCAGGGAAGCATGGGTGAGTTTCTCATTGGGATTCGGGGATTTGTGAGACCGGAATTCATGACCACGGGATTCGCGATAATGCAAAATCTGATTTCCCGATTTGAGCAGGGAGATTGATAAGGAGAGTTCTGTGGGTGTTGGAGAGTCCCGATAAGGGATTTGAAGAGATTTTTGGGTTCTCCGGGCCAAGGGAGGAGAAGGTCCTGTGTGAGTGGACGCCCCGAGGGTGCGTCTGCATCAGTAACCCTCTTCCCAAATGAAAAACAATCCAAATCATAAAGAAGATGAAATCGAATCTGGATTTTCTGCAATTGACTGTTAACTTTATGCCCAAAAATCTAGATCCAATCCTCCTTTAAATTTTGAAATTAACTACCTTTAATTGATACTTTGCCACCTTTTTATCGAAGGGGTCGAATGATGCCTAGAATATTGGAATGTCCCATTGATAATTCCTTAAAATCTGGATCTAATTGATTTTACTGCTCAAAATATGGAAATGATAAGGAAACAATACTCAACTGCCAGCTACTGCCAAGCGTTAGACTCTGTATCTTCGAGAAACAAATCACTTGCTTCTAAATAGGAACTTCCTTATGTTTATTTGTACTGGCTCTGATTATTGTTTTATTTTTTGTCGTAAATATATGTAACCAATTGTCTGCAGCATATTGCCTCCATAAGATGTACACCAAAACTATTGGTGTAGCATGTTCATGTGAACAGTCAGAAGGTAATACGAAATCAACAATTGTAGACTTGTCTATGTTTGTTGGTTAAGAGCATGACCGAGAGATGCTGGGTTGGTTGTCTGTCCTTGAAAAATTACAGTGGACTTGCATTCACTTCCCATCATAATCTATCTTTTGCATATTCAAGGTCATCCATGCTCACAGCTTTAGCACCATCCATTGTCGCTTTAAGAGCGGAAACATTCACCAAATTTGAAAGATCGACACCTGAAAATCTTGAGTTCCTCGAGCAATAATCATCAAATCTACATCATCTGTCTTTAAAACCTTTGACATGTGGGATTCTAGAATCTACCTGCGACCTTCAACATCAGGTTTGGGTACTACAACATGATGATCAAAGCGACTAGGTCTAACTAGGGATTTATCCAATGACTCGGGGAAATTTGTAGCAACAATAACTATTATTCCTTCATTTTGCTTAAAACCATCCAGCTCCACCAGTAGTTGATTTAGAGTCATTTTCATATATTTCTAATCTGTAGGATTGTGGCTTCCACCAATCGCATCGATTTCATCAATAAATATGATACAAGGTGACTACTTTTTTGTAGCTGCAAAGCGATCCCATACCCTTCGTGCTCCAACACCCACAAACATTTCTTCAAATTTACTTCCACTGCAAGAAAAGAATGGAACTCCAGCTTCACCAGCAATGGCCCTATCCAACATCGTTTTCCCTATTCCCAGTGGCTCAACAAGCAAAATTCCTTTTGGCAACTTGCCACCAAGCCTCATAAATTGCTTTGGATATTGTAAATAATGAACAATTTCCTCTGATTTTGCTTTGGCCTCATCTACACCCTTGACATTGCTGAATTTAGTGTTCGACTCCATGCTTGGCCACACCTTCTCATTTATACCAAGACCTTTACTAATCCCCTGATCCTCAATAAGGGCTCCAACTCCAGAAATCAAAATAAATGCAAGTGCGATTGTTCGAAATGTGTGCCACAATTGTTCTTTGAAATGGCCTCCTTTAGCTTCTACCATGTGGATTGGAGCATTTTCCGACCCTAAAATACCATCCTTCATCGCAATGCCAACATTTCCCAAAGGTGTGGTCTCATGAATAAGATCTTTAATGTAGAAATCTCCAGGGGACTAACATCGATAATCCCACGAATTCAAACCACAACTTGGCATAAAAACTCTTCTCAATTCATTGTTTCTCTTCAATTGGATAAGATCCCTCTCCTAACGCCTGAGGTAATGCTTGCAACCAATCTTCTCTACTAAGACCTAATGAAATCTCACTCATTTCATGACCGAGTAAGTTATCTCTAGACTATATGGCTATTGCTGCTTCATTGTGTCCATCAAATATCGCAAAAACAAAAAATGAGGTAGGTGAATTGTTGTCATTCGAATGAGACTCATGTTTGACATTTAGTGCCCATAAATATAACACCTGGTGATGAGCGATGGACATTCATATGGGTGTATTGTTGTTGGCTTCCTCCAGTGGATTACACTTATCAATGCTGCTCCAATACTTGGCATTCGATGAAATACAATTTGGTTGATTGATGGTGATGGCACTTTGACTCTCGGTCATTTCTTGGAGATAGGGCTCGATGAACAAACGCCAAAACACTTTTCTACTCCTCATGGCATTTGGTGAGTGTGGCAGGTTGCATGTAACTGGAGCTTGGGGCGTTAGAGCTGGAGTTTATCCTTCAAGACCACAACTTGCTAAAATACAACAAATTTTGCATAAGGCCGAGAGCCAACTAAAAATACCCAAAGTTGGTTAATAAAAGAAGCCTTAAACTAAAATTGGTTTAATCAAACCAACCTCATCTCACTCAATAATCCTTTTTAATTGATTTGTTAGTCAACATGAACATTGCCACAATATATCAAAACATAATCCATCTAGAGAGATTATGAAGGCGTTGCAAGAATATCACAATTCCAGTAGCGTGTCTGTCGCAACCAAAAGTCCAAATTTAAAACTGTAAATTGAGTACTAAAAAATCCTATAAAAAGGGTGTGCTGTAATGCTATAAAATCTAATCAATCAATTAATTATCGTAGAGGTTGCTGGTCATGTAGATGTAAGCTGAATTGGCTCCAGGGTTGTTCTTGTGTAAAGAAAGAAGGTATGATGTCGATTGTGTCTTAGGTGTGGAAAAAGGTTAGACATGTAACCTTTTATTATGAATGAATAAGAAAACAAGAGAGACAAATGCTCAAGGAATGTTTTTTTCCCAGTTTGTGTTTTCGAGGTAAAATATCTATGTACCATGTGTTTTCTTTGTCATTTACTTTCTTGATTAAATATTTATTCCTCTCTTCTGCTAGGTTTAGCGTGGAAGTGTTCCTCATTTCCTAACATGTGGTATCATATCTTGGTTTAACAACCTTGGATCTGAGCTAAACCCTAGGTTAAATAAGAGTTGTAAGTCATAAATATTTAAAGATTGTGCTAAAGAATAATGAGCAACTCGAGAATATAGATAAAAAGTTTCAATGGCCTGAATTTTGAGCTTTGAAATCTTAAAATTGAATGTATCCTTGTAGATCGAGAGAAATGGAGAATAGTTTGTCCAGGTACCATGCCGACAGGTATGTCGAAGGAAGAATGGGAGAAACTTGAGAGAAGAGAAAGGGATACGATTCAAATTTGTCTTGCAGATTCAATATTATTGAATGTATCAGGTGAATATTCAACCAAGAAACCGTAGGACAAGTTGGGGAGCTTGTACCAGTCGAAATACATGGTAAATAAGTTGTTTCTTAGAAATAAACTATGTCTTCTGAGGATGAGTGAGGGAAATTTGGCGACTAAGCATTTAAATGCATTTAATACTTTTATAATTCAGTTATCTTTTGTGGATATTAAAATCACTAAGGAGGAGAAATGTATTAGCCTATTCACAAGAAGTGCCAGAGTTCACAAATATCTTCCATACCTTGTGCACCAAGATGGGTATCAAAGATTCAGAGCGATATCTTATGCTCAAGTATCATGGTGCTCTACATAGATACATTCATACTGAAATATAATTTCTGTAAATCTCATCCTTGGGCGCGGGTTACCAATATGGCATCAAGATCGAGCAGAAGCTCAAACAAAAGACGCGACAATTTGGTCCTGGGAACCCCTCACAACAAAATCTAGGAAAGGGTGGCCCCAACCTACAGAACAAAGGACAGGGAAAATATAGACAGTATCAGGACAACTAGTCCAAGACGCAAGCAAGGAAGGACACCAAAAAGACAAAGAAAGATAGTGGGAAGTGGTGCAACTTCCATAAGATCCCTTGGCATAACACTACTGACTACTGCTCAAATTAGTCATTGGTGGCCGAAGTAAAAGCATCTGAATCAGATGCAGGTTCTGAATCTAAGTCAGAACCAAAAAGGGGAAGACAGATCATTGACACGGAACCCAATGCCATCGTTTCTACCACCAAGCTCTAGCATGATGAACCGTTGAGCGAAATGAGCCAGAAGAAGGAGAGCACCTCTTCCATTCATATATGTGGGTAAAAGATACCCCACTACACTTAATCATTGATAGTTGTAGCCAGAAGAACCTCATATCAACATAGGTTGTCAAGCGGTTGGTCCTGTCGACAACGCCGCACCCACAACCCTACACCATTGGATGGCTCCACCAAGGAAGCGATCTCCACATCAGCCAATAGTGCTGACTGTTGTACGACATAAATCCCTTCAAAGATGAGGTATTATGTGATGTTTCTCTTCTCGAATTTTGTGATGTTCTTTTGGGCCAACCTTGTTTATGGAAACTTCATACTGTATACGAGTCTAGGCCTCGTAGTGTTATTATTACTTTGAAGAGGAAAATGTACAGGATACCCGAGGTAGTCCCACCTAGTGCCTAGTGCTATTTCCTTGATCTCTACCAAGCAATGTAGGAAGGTCATGTCTCAGATGGCGAAGTTTTTCTTCTTCATGATTCACTCTCGGAATGAGAGAAATATGACAGCCACATCGAGGGTCTCTTTGGACGACCTCTCCACACAAAAAAAGCAAGTAGATAAGGTCATCGAAGAATACTCAGATATATTTTCCTCACCTACTGGGGTACCTCTACACTGTCAGGTCAAGCACCCCATCGATTTGACCCCCATCGCACCGCTTCCCAATGGGCCACTATATCACCACTCTATGTTAGAGAATGAGAATATCAAGCGATAGATCCTAGAACTGCTCCATAAGGGGCAAATCCATCCCAACTCATCACCTTGCGGGAACCTAATCGTGCTAGTACAAAATAAATATGGAACCTAGTGACTCTTCATTGATTACCGAGCCCTGAATGAAATCGCAATCATAAATCGATACACAATTCCCCTAATCGACAACCCATTTGATCAACTGACGGGGGCCAAATACTTCAGTAATATTTATCTGAAGTGTGGCTAGCACTAGGTCCCGATAGAACAGATATATGTATGGAATATCGCCTTCAATTCAAAGGAAGGCCTTTTTAATGGTTGGTCATGCCCTTTCATGTCCTAAACTTCCAGAGCCGTTTCGAGCCCCTAAACGACATTTTTTTTAGGTATGTATCAATCAAATATTTCACCATGAAAATTTTTCTTCAACAGTTGTAGTCCTCGGATAGATATTTCCAACGGGCTATCGTACACCTAAAACGAAGATTGTATGCAAAAGTTATGATCCCAGGAAGTTGATGTACTGACTTACCCAAACAGGGCCCACATGACTTTTGGCGCTTCATATCCTAGGGTTAGGTTTTTGGATGTCTAGGGTTTTTGACACTCCCATTTATTGTAAAAATGCCTTCAGAGCCTCATTATAATCATCTTCTTTCGAATGAGCACATCCGTCACATCTCTTCTCAGGGATAAGCCTCCATCATTCCAACAAGCTTGTTTTCCGCTGCATTTTACAGTTTCAGCTTATTTCCTTGTTGAATAGAAAACCAGTTTTACTGTATCTCCGTTATTCTCTGTTAAGAATTTGTTAATAATCTGTAGTCATTTCGTTCTACTCATAAAATATGGATCATTTGTATTAGAGTGGTCTTCTCCTTGTCGTCTTAATGCATGTCCCCAACGAGGTCAGAGTACAAATAATTGGGTCTCGAGATTGTTTCTCTTGAGGACCAAATCTCTCGTACGCCCAAGCGACCTCTCATGGCAGGTGAAAATAAATATGACAAGACATGAGATCCTTTCAAAATGTTGCATGAGGAAACCCTCATGCAACAAAGGAATGAGATGATGGATATTTTCGCGCAAATCCTTCAGTGGCTACTAACATGGGACGCATATTCTTCGAGCGTAGGCGCCGCCCCCTTCAAGGTACAAATAAACTTTGATATTCTTGTATTTGAAGATCAGATAGACATAGATGGTGTAGAAAAATGGTTGAATCTACTAGAAGGGTATATTTCTGTCCATAACTTTTCGAATAGAGAAAATATTACTTTTGTGCTCCTCAAAGCCATTCCCCATGTCAAAGATTGGTGGGAAACTTTATGTGAGAAAAATGAAACAGAGGAACCCTCATTATTTACAGTCATGACCACCTGGGAATCCTTCAGGGATGCTATTAAGGAAAAATACTACCCTGTTGGAAGTTATGACATCTTGTATACCAAATGGACCACACTTCGGCAAGAAAGAGACCAAGTAGTTCCAGAGTTCACAAATATCTTCCATACCTTGCACACCAAGCTGGGTATAAAAGATTCATAGCTACATCTAGTGCTCAAGTATCGTGGTTCTTTGCATAGGTACATCCAGACTGAATTGGAATTTTTGGACATCTCATCCTTGGGCACGGTCTACCGATATGTCGTCAAAAGTGAGCAGAAGCGCAAACAAAAGACGCGACAATTTGCGCCCAGAAACCCCTCACAACAAAATCTAGGAAATGGAGGCCCCAACCCACATAATAAAGGACAGTGAAAATATGGCTAGTATAAGGACAGCCAATCCAAGATGTAATAAAAGAAGGACATCGAAAAGACAAAGAAAGATACAAGGAAGCGAAGAGAATTCCATAAGAGCCCTTGGAATAACATTGTTGACTGCCGCTCAAAGTAGTTGTTGGTGGTTAAAGGTAAAGCCTCTGAATCAGATGTGAGTTCTAAATCTGAGTCAGAACTGGAAAAGGGAAGATAGATCATTGATGGGGAACCCAATGCCACTATTTCTACCACCAATCTCCAACCTGATGAACCATACGAGCCAGAAGAAGGAGAGCATCTCTTCCATTCACAGATGTGGGTAAAAAGCATCCAACTACACTTCATCATTAACAATGGTAGCTAGAAGAACCTCATATTAGAAGAGGTTGTTAGGCGGTTGGCCCTGCCGACAACGCCTCACCCACAACCCTACACCATTGGATGGCTCAACTAAGGAAGTGATCTCCGCGTCAGCCAACAGTGCCGACTATCGTAAGACATCAAGCCCTTCAAAGACGAGGTATTGTGTGATTTTTCTCCACTCGAAGCTTTTCATGTTCTTTTGGGCCAACCTTATTTATGGAAATGTCATATTTTATATGAGTCTAGACATCGTAGTGTTATTATTACTTTGAATAAGAAATTGTACAGGATAGACAAGGTAGTCCTGCCTAGTGTTATCTCCTTGATCTCTGCCAAGAAATGGAGGAAGGTCATCTCTTAGACGAGGAAGTTTGTCTTCTTCTTGATTTGCTCCTGGAATGAGAGAAATATCATAGCCACATCCAGGGTCTCTATGACCGACCTCTCCACACAGTAGAAGAAAGTATATAAGGTCGTCGAAGAATACTCATATATCTTCTCCTCACCTACCAGGGTACCTCTGCACTGTCAGGTCAAGCACCCCATCAATCTGAACCTTGACACACCGCTTCCCAATGGGCCAGTCTATTGCCGCTCTATGTTAGAGAATGAGGAGATCAGTTTATAGATACAAGAAATTCTCCACAAGGGGCACATCCATCCCATCTCATCACCTTGCGGGAGCCCAATCATGCTAGTACATAAGAAAGATGGAACCTGACGACTCTGCATTGATTACCGGGCTCTGAATAAATTCACAGTAAAAAATTGGTACCCAATTCCCTGAATCGACGACCTCCTTGATCAACTCATAGGGGACAAATAATTTAGTAATATTGATTTGAAATCTGGCTACCACCAAGTCCTGATAGAACATACAGATGTATGGAAGACTGCCTTCAATTCAAAGGAATGCCTTTTTGAATGGTTGGTCATTCCCTTCGGTTTGAAAAATGCTCCAGCCACTTTCATGAGGATGATGGATGATATCCTGTGACCATTCACCAATATGTTTGTAGTGGTTTATCTCGATGACATTCTCATTTACAGGAAGTCCTCGAAATAACACTTGCAGCATATTCAACAGGTTATGCACACCCTACGATAGCAAAAGCTATACGCCAACTTGCAAAAATGCTCCTTCGGCATGGAGATGGTCCATTACCTGGGCTACATTATTGATCAGCATGGTGTACATGTGGATCCTGCCAAGATCCAAGTCACCCATGACTGGCTATCCCCAACCACACTCACTGAGCTTCAGATCTTCTTGGGCCTTGCCAATTTCTACCGCAGGTTCATGTTGGGATTTGTTGAAATTACTAAGACAACTGAGAGGGGGGGGGGTGAATCAGTTGTTACTGTTCTTAAACAATTTTAATTCTATTAAAATTATTTTTAATATTTCATCAAGTGACCAACAATATTAGATATCATATGAACAACATAAACAATGAGCATCAATCACACATAAGATATACACAGAGATAGATTTTTCACGAGGAAAGCCATAAAGGGAGAAAACCGCTTTTTCTTCGAAATGATAGGTAGTGTTTTAAGTTCTGTACATCATCTATGTTTGAGAACCAACTCAAAGTGAGGCTACAACCTCTGTTTTACAAGCCCCAACTTTTTGAGAGCACCAACTCTTTGGTTTCTCTAGCACCGACTAGAAGGAAGCACCAACTCCCTAAGAGTTCTAGCACCAACTGGATGGAAGCACCAACTTCCTAAGAGTTCCAACACCAACTGGATGGAAGCACCAACTTCCAGTTACACAGGCACCGACCTATATATCAGAGAACCAATGTTCTCCCTTGCACCACCCTGCCACCCTAGTTTCTCTGGCTGAACTAGATGGAAGCTACAAATCCCTATGTTCAAGCACCCACTTGAACCTCTGAGGAAAACAGTCCTCCCTAGCACCTCTCAACCACCCTGAAATATAAAACTTTGCTTTCTGTGAATTTATTACAATGATTCAATAGTTTTCATTTGCTTACCATGCTTATCACTGTTCTTCTATGCCGCTCTGCTCTGCCTGCATCGGTGTCTTCCTTCTTTCATCCTCTTCAGCTTTATGATCTTCTCCTCTATTTCATCATGCACACCTTGGATTTATCTTCTTCTCACAGATATGCATCTTTGATATGTGCACATTCTGCTCTCTTAACCTATTCTGTTATGTTCCACTTCTGTTCCTCATCTCTGAGTTTTCTTTACACTGCGCATACTGTAATTTTATCTTTCTACAGTTCAATTCATTTTTCACTCCTCACCCTTGGATGCGCACAGTCACAACGCGTTTCTTTTATTCACTTCCTCTTTAGTTACACCTCAAATCTTCTTGGGAAAAAATGACTCAGCAACTGAATCGCCAACCGTCCAAGAACCATGATTCGGTTCTGCTAACTGAATCGTAAATGATCGATTACCCATGGGGTGAAACAATAACCCTTCGATCAAGTTTCCAATTAACCAGCACCATTGGATTAAATCCACAGGATTTCACGTTTATCTCATATGCCCACTAACTGTGACCGAGCGCTAAACAGAATTTGAATTTCGTGATTTTGCATTTCAACATTCCTGTGATGAAGGGTCTCGACACTCCAAGTCACCATCACCGAGACTTCGATATGGAGCTTATAATCACTAGTTTCTTCCCCTCACGTGACCACCGACAGTGACCACAGGCTGCACAAAAAGGCATTTCGTATTTCGTGAACTTATGAACTTCATCGAGCCTGATCAACAGTCGATATCTCCAATGATTTGACAGTCCAGATATCATCGCGATCTCGCATATCGCGATTCTTGTGATGAAGGATATCGATACTCCAAGTCGCGATCGTCGAGACTCCGATATGGAGCTTAACACTGCTAGCTTCTTCCCCTCACATGACCACCGACGGTGACCACAGGCTGCGCCAAAAGGTGCTTCATATTTTGCGAACTTATGAACTTCATCGAGCTTGATCAATGGTCTATGATCTCTATGATTTGACGATCCATGTCTTTTCGTGATCTCGCATATCGCAAGTTCCCACACCATGCTTCGTTGACTCCTCCAATGTGCAAGTTAGTGAAATTTCAATCTCTTGCCACGTGTCCTATGACTCCAACGGTCAGGATTGTTATCACGATTTCGCATATCCCAAGTTTGAACCTCTTTCCTTTGGATTTCCTGATCTGTGAAACTCCGAAACGAAACCTTTGTCGTGCTTTGACTGTTTTCCTCCTTCTGAGCTTACACTATTGATCTTTCCATTATCGCTATGCTACTGATCATGCTAAGGTTCTCCATCAATGACAAACACTGCCATTATCGCTATGCTACTCTGCCTCTATCTAAAAAACATGCCAACAATCTCCCCCTTTGGCATTGATGGAAACCCCTTGAAAAACATGCAACTATACAACTGTAGCATCCTTGAAATTACCACACTTTCTCCCCCTTTGACATCAATGTAAAAGAAGAAACACGCTCCCCTGAGTTGTTGCAGTACATACTCCCCCTGTCAACTATGAGAAACTTAGAAATACAACAGATATTTAATAAGTACTCCCCCTGATCAGGTGAACATATTAGACGAAATAAGTTATAACCCCCAACTTTTGACGAAGATATCCAAAAGGGGTCGCTGGTAACGGTTTAGTAAAGATATCAACTATCTGTTCTGTGGAAGGAATATAATTCAGCTGAACGAATCTGTTTGTAACTTGTTCTCTGAGAAAATGGTATTTTATTGGGATATGCTTAGTCTTGGAGTGAAGAACAAGATTCTTGGAGACACTAATGGCACTGGTGATATCACAATGAATTGTAATCAGAACAGTATAGTTTACCTTCAAATCTGCAAGAGTTTGAATCATTCACAAAATCTAAGTGCAACAAGTAGCAATGACAATGTACTCTGCTTCTGTAGTTGATAAGGAAATATATCCCTTCTTCTTACTAATCCATGCTACCAACGAGTCACCTAGGAAGAAGGCACCTCCACTGGTGCTCTTTCTCTCATCCACACAATTTTCCCAATCTGCATCTGAATAAGCAGTTAAATGAAAATTATGATTTCTGGGATACCACAGAACATAATTCATTGTTCCCTTCAAGTATTTGAATATCCTTGTGACAACTACCAAGTGACTTTGTTTAGGAGTTGACTGATAATGACCTACCATTCCAACAACTTGCATTATATCAAGATGAGATGTTGTGATGTACAGGAGACTACCTATCATTGATCGGTATGTCCTTTGATCAACATCAGGTGACATATCATCTTTACTGAGCTTGCAACCAACCACCATAGGTGTACTAATAGGAGAGGAATCCTTCATCTGAAATTTTTTCAACATCTCTTTCAAATATTTTTCTTGAGAGATAAAAATTCCTGCAGAACTCTGATTTACTTTTAAACCAAGAAAATATGACAGTTCTCCTATCATGGACATCTCAAACTTTGTTTGCATAGATTTAGCAAACCACTGAACAGATGATTCATTAGTAGAACCAAAAATTATATCATCTACATAAACCAAAACAACTAGTAAATTATCACCTTCAGACTTAATGTAGAGATTGTTGTCAACAATACCTTTCTTGAACCCTTTGTCTTGTAAAAATTTGTCCAATCTATAATACCAAGCTCATGGTGCTTATTTCAGTCCATATAAGGCCTTCTTCAGTTTGCAAACATAATTAGGATTATCTATCAATGAGAATCCTTCATGTTGATCCATATATACTTCTTCCTCTAGATCTCCATTAAGAAAATATGACTTAACATCCATCTGATACACTTTAAAGTTCTTATGGCATGAATATGCAAGGAACATTATGATGGCTTCCAATCTTGCCACTGGTGCAAAGGTTTCATCAAAGTCCCAACCTTCAACTTGTGCATACCCTTTACAGACCAATCTGGCTTTATTTCTAACAACTTGTCCTTTTTCATTCATTTTATTTTTGAACACCCATTTGGAACCTATTACATTCTTATCTTTAGGTCTAGGGACAAGCTCCCAAGTATTGTTCTTCTCAATCTGATCAAGCTCTTCATTCATAGCTCTAATCCAATCATCATGCTGGCTAGCTTCATAATTGTTTTTAGGTTTAGTCATAGATTAAAAAAAACACAACATGAGATTGTTCTGAGTCTTTAATCAATTTCCTTCTTGTCTGAACTCCTTTATTTATATCTCCAATTATCTGGTTTTCAGGATGATTCTTTCTAACAATTCTGAGAGGTGATTTTTCTTCTTTCTGCTGATTTGTGTCATCCTGAGTATTTGTATCTTCATTTGATTGAGATTCTTCCCTTTCTGATCCTTGGACCTGTTCATCTTCATATTCAACTATATCTTCTGTGCTTGGTTCAACACTGCTTACATTTTTGACTGGGATTTCTTCATCAACTTTTATGTCTATACAATCAACCAGTTTATGCAGTCTCTTATTGTAACATTTGTACCCTTTACTGTTTGTAGCATAACCCAAGAAGATACCTTCATCAGCCCTGTCATCATATTTGCCAATATTTTCATCATTGTTCTTGATATAACATTTACTCCCAAAGACTTTAAAATGCTTGATTGAAGCAGGTCTTCCAAACCATAGTTCATAAGGAGTCTTGTCACTGTGTGGCTTGAGATGAGCTTTGTTAAGGATTTGAATGGTTGTATGAATCGCTTCTACCCAATATGTCTGAGGTATGTTCCTTTCATTCATCATTGATCTTTCCATTTGCTGTACTGATCTATTCTGCCTCTCAACAACTCCATTTTTCTATGGAGTCCTTGGAATTGTGTACTCTCTTTTGATCCCATGTTTATCACATAACTCTTTGAATTTCCATGAAATAAACTCTCCTCCTCTATCAAACCTTACTGTCTTTAATCTTTTTCCTATTTGATTCTCAGTCAAAGCCTTAAACACTTTGAATTTTCCAAATGCTTCAGATTTTTCCTTCAAAAAGGCAACCCATGTTAGTCTAGAATAATCATCAATAATCAACATAAAGTAATTTTCTTTTCCTGTACATTCTTTCCTTGATGGTCCACATAAATCCATATGTACTAACTGCAAAGGTTTTTCTGTTGAAGGAAAGTTTTTAGATTTGAACTGAGTGCGAGTAAGCTTTCCTATTTGGCAGGGTTTACAAATAGAGTCATATGGCTTTGATATATTTGGAAGATCTTTTACTACCCCATTGTTTTTTAGCTTGATAATATGATCAAAATTTAGGTGTCCAAGTCTCCTATGCCACAACCAACTTTCATCATACTTGATTAAGTGGCATTCTTCTTTTTATTCTTTTAACACATAGACATTGTTTTCTATTCTTATCCCTTTTGCATCTAGCTGTCCCGAATTCATAGATTTTATTTTATAGTCTTTAGAGGTAAAAACGACTTCACATCCTCGGTCACAGAATTGACTGACACTAAGAAGATTATGTTTCAGACCTTCTACAAACAACACATCTTGAGCTTTCCCTTTTCCATTACTCAAACTTACCATTCCTTTACCTTTTATTTTTCCCGGTTCATCATTTTCAAAAGTTACATTCCCTGATTTGCTTTCACTTAGAGTTAGAAACTTACTTTTGTCTCCAATCATATGTTTGGAACATCCACTGTCAATATACTAGGGATTCTTTTGTCTTTGGGCTGATAACACTAGTCCACACTTGTCATATTCTTTCTTCTTCCAAACCTTGACATTTTCAGCAGTGGGGATCAAATCTGACTTGTAATTTCTTAAGCGACAATCTGCAGCTTTATGTCCATAGTTATGACAGATGTAACATTCTGGTTCACTAAATAGAAGATCATAGTGATTGTTATGCTTAAACTGCATCCTTTTCCCAACCATCGTATGATTTATAGTTTGAGGTTGTTTGTTGCTTGGTTATCTCGATCTTTGTTGTGGAAAATGGTTATTCGTTTAATATATTGATTGTTCATATCGAAATATTAAAGAACAATTTATAGCTTTCTGACCAAAATTAGAGCAGAAAAAACAATAACCATAGAAAAAACCTTTGTACCTTGAAAAAGTCTGTCTTTTTTGAGGAGGTCAATTTCTTTCATGCCAATAATCTCTCTGATCTACAGATTCAGTTCTGGCACTTTTTCTTTCATTCCTTCTTGGTGGCTGATTTTCTTTCTTTGTTTCTGCAGAGTGATTGTTGTCAATGTTTGAGGATTTGACAAACTTGATAGTTTTTGTATTACTTGGATGATCACTACTTTATCCTTCTTCATACCCCAAGCCAAATTTCAACTTTGAGTTTCTTTGCTGATTTCGAATGGAGGTTAATCCTTCTGATGCTTTAATACTTGGCAGATTTTGGTGATACAATCCCTTAAACTTCTCCATTTCTTTTCGATTTTTTACTATCTCTTCTTCTAATGCTTCACACCTCACTTTCTTCTCTGACAAATATTGTTTTAGTATGTCTTCTCTTTTCTTTGCCTCTTCTAACTCCACTTTTAGTAGAGAAAAGTTTTCATCAGTTTTTTCACCATTAATTTTAAACTTATTCAACAACTGTTTTTGTTTTCTCTTCTTACATCTGAGTCTGTCAATTTCTTCCAAAGCACTGATTAATTCACCTTCCATATCCACAACATATTCTTCATCATCCATTTCACCTCCTGTGTGTTCATCATCAATATCTCCCATAGCCATAAGCATAAAATCATTCACTTTGTCTTCACATGATGAATCACTATCTATGTCTTCTAAGGAATTGTCATTATTTGCACACAAACTTTTCTTTTTACTATATTTCTTGAATTTGTACTTCTTTTCATCATTAGAGTTCTGGTCCTTTTTCTAATGGAGACACTTAGATGCAAAATGACCTATCTTACCACGGTTAAAACATTTGAAGGGAAGCTTGCCTTGATATTTTCCTGATCCTTTCTTTAACCTTCTCACAAATTTTGCCTCAATATCATCTAAATCTGAATCAATATTCT